>JAJONR010009501.1:0-15455 GCA_029582245.1 Solanum etuberosum
AATCTTACTAAAAACGAATTAAATCTGATTTGGTAAGGAAAAGACCAAAGTACCCCTTACTATTTTCGGGTAACTTTCCTTAACTGGACAGCCTGACTTCAAAAGGGCATAACTCACTCATCCGACCTCGAAACTTTGAAAACTCGGTGGCGTTGGAAAGATAATTCAAAGACCTTTCATTAGCTATCTTGTATCCCACCTAACTCATCCTGTACTAAGAGTTATGGTCATTTGAAGGTTATCCAAAACTCATAACTTAAGCATAACTTGCAAAATTTCAGATTTTGCTATTTCCAATTTAGTTGTTTTTGGAACTCAAGGTGCTACATCTAGTGACCTTAACACTTAAGAAATTTTAAATTCCTCGGTAAAATCCTACTCACAACGAAGGATGGTTCGAGTCTTAGCTCAAAAAATTTCTGGGGTGTTACAATATTTTAGACCATAAAAGACATTTGGAAATAAGGTTACATGCCTAATATGTAAATATACCTTTTAATTTTGTCTCGTCCGGTATTTATGCCCTTTAATTTTGGGTTTATCCAAGTATGTACACTCTTAAATTGGTATAAAATTAAACAAGTAGAGACACACATCTACGTGGCATAATACATGTAGGACGCCACATAGGATGTCACGTAGGATGCAAGTCAGACGTGTGTATTTACTTGTTCAACTCTATACAAGTTTAAGCGTCTAGCAACTAGTGCACACCCAAAATTGAAGGGAATAAATATCAGCAGAGGCCAAGTTAAAGGGCATAGTTATGTATTATGTAAGGGCACATAAAATGAAACAGAATGGAATAAACAAAGGTATAATATACATAAATAAGCTCTTTAACTTGACATTAGCTGATATCTATGTCTTGCAACTTTGGATGTGCACAAGTAGACACTTAAGCTTGTATAAAGTTAACAAGTAGACACACACATTTCTATGTGACGTAATACACGTAGGACGTGAATTGCCATGTGGGACGCCTAGTAGGATGTGTGTATCTACTTGTTCTACTCTATAAAAGTTTAAGTGCTTAAATGTGCACGTGACATAAAGTTGGAGGACATAAATGTTAGATGACAGGGTACGTTTATGTATCATTTCATAAACAAAAATTATACGAAATACTACCATTATTGGCAAACCAAAATTGACAACAAAGGCATGAGGTAGAGGTTCCACACCAATCCATTCCTCATTCTTTAGTATTTGAAGACCATATACTTGTTGTTGGTAAATGGTTATGAGATTAGGATAACAATGTCCATCCAGTCCCAAGGTTGAACTTGGATCTGGGCATACTGGATAGTGATGGACAATCATTTTCTGCTTATGTTACCCTTCCTCCAAGACTAGTCCTTTGCTTACCAAATCAAAGATGATCATGCTCAACTTTCTAACTTCAGATGAATATGCAACAATAACCTCCCTGAAAGTTCATTCTCATATTTAACTATCACATGAAAATTACAAGGTGTTTGGTTTGTAATTTAGAAATCCACATGACTATAATACATGTATAAGTTATGAGGAAATTTATGTATAATTTTATACATAATAGAAAGTGGAATAAATAATGCATGAATACGTAAACCCTTTGTGGTCAATCTCGCAACTTCTTTAGTTACCGCCCCCTACTTGCTCATTCGCAATTACTACCACAAGAAAGTCGCCATCATATCCATAAGGGCTTATGCACTTCACGACTTTCTTATGTTATGGGGTCTCAAAGACTAGATTTAGATGTCAACCCTAGTCAGCGAGCTTAATAGAACTTCTCAGATCAGGTTAGGCCTTTCTGCTGAGCTGGGCGCCATGACCCTCCTAGTCATAAGTAACTCTTGTAGAAAATAATACATAAATTCTATCATAACTAGTGCATGTATTACTAATACCTACATAGTTTTAATCAGCTACCAAATGACCCCTTTAGTATAAAACCCATCTACAAGTTGCCATAATTAGTAAGAAATTAATTAATAGTACATAGAAGAAAAAAAGGGGGAAAAAATAGGTACCTATATTTTGGACTAGGCCATGTTTTTTTATCTTGTCCATCAATATTGCAGTTGTTCTCCAAGACTTCCTTCAAGTATTTATGTTCCTTTGAATTATAATGCTTGGGATTGCTGGTATAGAGTGTTTCTGCTTCATTTGCATAGTTTTCTTTCTCTTCCACTGGAAAATTGAAAAATTCTTCGTATACTTCCATTGCCTTGTCCATTAGATCTTCCGTTACCCCATGATTAGTTACCTCTTTCATCATTTTATCGTGTCTCAGTTCGAGTTCATCTTCATTAACATGCATTTATAGATATAAAATATTAGGCATAATACATATATATTCCATTTAACTTGACTTCAGCTAGCATCTATGCCCTCCAACTTTGATTGTGCATAAGTCGGCAGTACTCAAACTTGTACAAAATTGAACAAGTAGACTTATGCATCATACATGGCATTATATGTGTCAATTCACATCCTACATATGCCACGTTCAATTTTATACAAGTTTAAATGTCTACTTGTATACACTCAAAGTTGGAGGACATAGATGACAGTTGAGTCCAAGTTAAATGGACATTTATGTACTATGCCAAAATATTACTACTAGTATTTTCATGAAATAATCATGAACCTGAAAAAACCCATACTCCTCCAAAGCTTTCACAAGTTGTTGAGTGACAACATCCTGTTCTTCTCCCAAATCAATCACTGGAATTTCCTTGACAATTGGAACTGGAGCTAGTGGCCTTTCATGCATTGGTAAGACATAAGTTGGAGGAAGTGCTTCTACTTTACTAGAGATCATGACGTTTGCCATATTCTTCTTCTATGAATGAATCTAAAAAAAATAAAAAGAAGTGAAATAGAGTAAATAAACATAAAAGAAGAGATTTATATAGAAGGTGTGTACCTAGGAAACAAACTTCAAGATGTTAGTACTCCAATCGCTTTTTGTTTGTTTTCCTACATGAGATGAAGGACTATTTATAGGGAAGAGAATTGCACATCACATCCTCTAAGTGTTTGATGAGTTGCATTTGTTGGAAAACTATATGCACAACGGAAGCATATCAAAATCATATTGCTTACATGAATAATAGACAACACATACTTTATGCTAGAACACTTAAACTTTGTGAAATTTAATTCAAGGATTACCTGTTGAAGCATGAGCAGATACCTTCAAGCAAATCCACAAGCTAGCCCACAAGCTAGAACCTTCAAGTGAATCCACAAGCTAGTCCACAAACTGGACGGTAGTTTTGCGGTCTTTTATAGTGATCCCAAATTCACTTCCGAACTCTCTCAATACTTGGGTGGGCAAGTATCTTATATGAAAACTTATCTCCCTTCAAGGGTTATAAGAATCCCTATTTATAGAGATTTCTTCCTAGTCTAAGGAGGAGAGGAAACACAGTCTTTTCTTAAAATAGAAAAAGACAAGCACTTCTCACTTTCCTTAGAATAGAAAAAGACACATACTTCTCCCTTTTCTTAGAGTAGAAAAAGACATGTACTTCTCATTTTTCTTAAAATAGAGAAAGACATGCTACTTCTCCATTTTCTCCTTAGAATAGAATTATAAGTTCTAGTTAAATAGGGGCACTGTAGGGACCACATAATTAATTATTGAGGCTTCCTATTGTGGAAATAATTCTAAATAATTAATTGAATTATTCTTACCATAATAAATTATAAATCATTCCACTAGAAATTTGTAATTGCACTCCTTTATTTATATTTCAAAATTTTCCATTAGACACTTATGTAATTTCTCATGTTAAGATTACAAATATTTATCAATAAATTAAATTACTAATGAATTTAATTCAAAGATTAATTTTCTTTAGAGCACTACTTAACTTATTTCATGTGTCGGTTTCATAAATCCACTTGCAAGGTTTGACACGATGAAAACTTATAGGCTTCTCGAAGACATATCATCAATCTCTATATCGAGACATGGATTCCATCAACTAACTTATTATTTCACCAATAACTATCATTATCATTCAATCTACCAGGCATATTGACCCATATCAAAATCTCACCTTTTAATAAATTAAAACGATAGTTGACATATACAGATCATAGGATTAAGAATATAAGTATATTTAATAGTTTAGAGAATATGCTTTTGTCAGTCACTCTAAAACATTTATCTCTATTCGGTCTCGTTCAATACCTACAAAATGCAGTAGCACAAGAAGTTGAAACTATACCGTTCCCTTAATCAGGATAAACTATATATAATCTTGTGCTACAATCGTACCGAAGGAATGTCCAATTCTCATCTTAGATTGTGAACAAAAACTTTATACTTATAAGAACCAATGATTTAATCCTCTGTGTATAAGCTAAACTCTATACACTAAATCATATACTATATAAGTAAACAGACACCATAAACGAATATATGATCTATTAAAAATGAATTAATAATTATTCTATAATAAATACTATATCTAAACACATGGTTAATAGTATATATCCCAACAATCTCCCACTAAGACTCTTAACCATCACGGTTGTTATAATATACTATATCTAAATGCATGGTTAATAGTACATACCCTAACAATCTCCCACTAAGATATTTAATCTTGAAAATTATTAGAATATTATTTTTAAACATATGATTAATAGTGTATACCCTAACAATCTCTGACTTAGACTGTTAACAATGCATTTACCATTTTCACGAATATTCCTTTTATATTTCTTATCAAAAGGATCTTACCAAGTTGTTTTCTTATGCAACTTCGTCTAGTAGTGCTTCGTCGTAACTTATCGATTTTGTATTAGATCTTCAGAGACCCTATCGTAAAACCATTCTAAAGTTTACGTCTTTTCGGGAGATCTATCATGAAAGTCCACTTAAATATACAAAATAAATAATTTTTCGTTATGATTCTTCAACTATGACTAAGTACTACTATAATAGTCACACTTTCATATTCTTGAGTCTTAATATTTTCCTCAAAACCTGTAACACCTTGGACTTCTAGAAAGGGCTAAAAAGGGCAAACAGGCAAGTCCACTAACCCAAAATAGATCGTGGACCCTTCATGACACCCTAGATGGTCCGTTTAGGGGTCCATGACCCATTTAGAGAATCGTAAAAGACCATCCAAGGCTGCCTAGGTAGGGGTCACCTAGTCGGGACCCTAGACGGCCCATGGTGACTTGGACGGCCCGATTAAGGGTCCATTCAAGTCACCCATCATTTTTAAAATTTTGTGTCAACTTCAAATGATCATATATCTCAACACAAAATAAATAAGGTGGCTCATGACCTATCAAATTAAAGGTCTTTGAATCCTCTTTTTAACGCTACCAAGGTTGCCACATGTCGTGTTCGGAGTAAAAAGTTATGCATGTTTTAGTGAAGCCCTGTCGGACAGGTGCAACTTCACTACCGGTAATACGGCTCGTGAAGTGTTTCACGGACCGTGAAGCCTTAGACAGTCCGTGAAACCCCTCTTTTAAGGCACCTCGTCAGTTTTTAAGTTAGGGTCATTTTGATCTTTTCTCAAAGTGTTTGGTACCCAAACTACGTCTTTTTAAACTCTATTTCAAGACCTATAAAAGTGAATTAAGCCCTAAAACTACCAATTTCAATTCATTCTCTTAAATTTCCTAAACTTGACCAAATTCATCCTCTCCAAAAATCTTATCTCTAGATCAAGGAAGAAGAAGAAGCTAGGGTTCTTCAAGTTCAAGTCTTCTTTCTTCATCATTGCTTAGGAATTCAATCAAGGTATGTAGGGATTTTATCAATGGGTTCTATCCACCCATTGAGCCCCCAAAATTTCTTCAATTCTCCAATTCAATTTCCCAAGATTTGATTAGATTTTCACTCAATTCCTCATGGGTTCTATTTGTATGGATTCAATAGCTTTATTATGATCTTATTTTGATGATTTGGACTTAATTACATGTTTTCAACCAATTCCATGTGAACTCGTGCATTGATCTATGAATTTTGACTATGAACCCTAATTTACATGAATTTATGAAGAAGCTTGAACCTATGAATGTATTTTGATGAAATCATGCATATTTTCATGAAATAAATGTGTATGACTTATGTAAGCTTATAGATGAAGGTATATACTTGTTCAATGAAGCTTGGTCACATAACATGAATGACATCTAGATTTTTCCTCAATGCTTTTCGGACTAATTTTCTAAATTAGATCTAGATTAGTATAGTATCCAGATATGCCATCAATGATTATAGATCACACTTTCAAAACTACTTCCATTAGTAGTAGGTCATTTCTAGTATGAAGTTAATTACTATGTGCCTTATAAAGCTATTATGAAAAGGTCATGGATGGTGAAATATTTTCTCATGCATGGTCTAAGGAGCTAGCATATGATGTTTCTAGCTTGGATTGGTTGCTTAATTGTACCTTTCCATGGATGATAATATGACTCTGGCTTGAATTGGCTACTTGATGTCCCCTTCCATGGATGATAAGACAAGCGGCTATTACCCATGTCTCATAATGATAAGACAAGTTAAGATTAATGACTATTCCGTGGGATTTATGCTTAGCGCGAGAGGATATTTAGATGGAAGCTCTCCCATAGCTTGAGGCTGGGTTTCTAGTGGCAATCTCATTATCCCATAACTATGTTCCATCATAGGATGATTGTCTTAGATAGACATTAGCTAGTTAATCCACTTAGCTCAGATTTATGGTACTTACAAGGCAAGTAGGACACCCATTTTTTGGAGTGGGCTAGACACTCGATTCCATGTTATAGATCGCATGGTCTATATGTGGGTTAATGGTAAACTTCCCACAAAATGAACTAAGTTAACTACTAATATTTTATGAAGCTTCCTTTATGATTTAAAGATGCATTGACCATGTTCATGATTTATGAATCTTCTTAAATGATTTTACTATGTTTTAACTTGGTCATGCATTTCATGTTTTCGATTATGTCTCCTTATGATCACGTCCCATATTTTATTGCATTCCCCTCATACTTAGTACATTTCATGTACTAATGCATACTTGTGCCCACATTATTTCACTAATGTAGGGCTTGACGATTCTTATCCTTCCGTTCGTGGCTAGTTGATTACATTAGACATTTGAAGATAGAGTGACTCCTCATACTTCGAGGACGATGTCACTTTTATAGCTTTATGTCATTTCTATTTCAGACTTTGTATGTGATGTATGGATTACGTCCCAATCACTTTCCTTATGATGTATTAGATGACTTATTGAGACAAATGTTAGACTTCCAATTTGCATCAAAAACTTCTTTTAAATATGAAATGTTATCTTTTGAACTCTTTAAATTCTATTATCTTGTATGATGTATTCTAAGTGCCTTGTGTAGGGCCTCTCGGGATTCTATACGTCATGTCACGTCTAGGGTGTACTTTGGGTCGTGACAAAACCTTTCGGTATTAACAACTTTTTCATATAGTGTTCTTTAATTTGCCCAACATCACTCTCACTACTTGAGGTAGTAGTTTTCTTATGTCTAGTAACATTTCTCCCACTACTTAAATGCAATGGAACGTCAATTCTGACATACCGATGAGATGTTCTTGAGCATCTGAATTTACAACTGACTCATCTGTTATTTCTTTGTTCAGTTCTTGTAAAACTAGTTTACTCCTAGGAACATGGATACTAAATGGTCTTTTTCAAGAAATCTGACAGTTGTCTTAACAATTGCCTTATTTTCTTTAGGACAATAAAATAAACCTTTTTTCATTGTCTTTGGATAACCAATTAACACACATTTCATTCTCCCTCTAAGCACATGTACTGGACAATTATAGATATATGAACATATCACAGATTAGAATTATATCAAATCCACACTAGTTTTATAGTCGTCCAAGGTACTGATTTGAAAGGAATTGAATTCAAATGTGATATGTAGTTCTTAGAACATATTCCAAAAGAAACAAAACAACAATGAATAAGTCAATCATTAATCTTATCATCTTCATAAGAGTATATTTATTTTCTCTTTTACATCAATTTATTATAGAGTGTCTGGTATACACAATTGAAATGCAATTATTCTATCAGATAAGTGACTCAACAGCTCTGCAGAGAGTTATACATCACTACAATCAGATTGCAGTGACTTTATATATTTTTCGTGATGCTATTTTTATTTGTCTTAAATAATTTGAGTTTATCAAGACATTAAGACTTACAAAAATTCATATCATGAGTAACCTTCTATGAAAATATCAGAATACTCAAATTCACCTCTTGCCTGAATGCTCATTACCACACAAATAAGAATAGATTAATTATATCGTATCACTACCTCTATTTTCTTTCTAGAAGAAATGTCTCTTAGTCATTTTTTCTTCTAAACATGACTCACATGTTGATAATGGCTTCACTTTCAATATAATAAACCATTATGTCCATCCTTTAACCAACCTCAAAATTCTATCCAGAATAAATGACGTAGACACTAGTGTACATATAAGTTTCATTCAATTTAAAAAATCTTTTTATCGGATGAGATTGATTAATATTATTTAATTCATGAGAGATAATACAAAAAAAATCATGCATCAATATACATTAAGAGATAAATATTTATCAAACTCAATAATAGAAGAGTTACATGAAAATATATTTAGTATCCATCTCTTATCTAGTTAGAAACTGAAAATAATTTCATCTACCATAAGGTACATGTATAATGCATTCTTTAATGTTTTATCTCTATCAAAAGAAATTCTTGAGTAGTACTAAGTGGGTCTGTAAAGTCTATTAAAAATATTTGAGATATAATACATTAAATAAATCATAATATGTCGAATAATCCTAAATAACAAAATACAGGGCTCACTTATACACATATATCCATGCATCTCGAATAGCCAATCAATGGCATTGGAGAACTACTCATGCAATACACATGTATTATGACTGATTATTCACTCCATAAACTTATACAGACCTAACTCGAATAGAGAGTCTACTGTTAGTTTAAGTCAAGTGAAAATCACCCTAGTTACATTGATCCAATCATATATTACTCAGTTTAGGAGTTAATACAGATTATCAAAACTAGCGATTAAATACATAGTGACTTGTATTAATTTCATCTGATATAGAGCCAACACATGAAACTATTACTTTACTACTATTTAATCTTGGCAATCAAGAGAGGGACCCATATAACTAAATATGACCAAAACTCATATAATGATCTGAAAAAAATATTTCTGACTAGGTCATTCTTATGAATGTACCAAATTTCAGATCAATCAGAGTCCCTTTTTTTCAAATTTCAAAACTATGATCAATTTGGTTGAAAGCATTGCTTGGCCAAAGTAGAATGTAAAAAGTTTCCGTTCAGTGATTCTTATCACATATCATTATTTGCGTAATAGATACACGAATCAAGAACAAAGAACAAAATTTTAAACTTATTTACAATATATGAGTACTATTTTCCAAAAATCAACACGTTTATGTATACATTGAATATAGCACCTCATAGATATTCATACATCATGAACGATAAAAAAAAATTAAAAAAATAACAACTCATGCAACATACATATATGGTGTCAAATATTCACTGCAATAAATTTAGAATAAGAGCTAACTCAAATGGAGAGAATACTGTTAATTGAAGCCAAGTGAATATCATTATTCCTAGATCCATTGATCCAATCATATATTACTTAGATAGGCAGAGTCAATACAGATTATCAAAACTAAAGATTAAATTTAATGACTTGTATGAATTTCATCTGATATGGAGGAAGGTCTAAAGCCAGCGCATGAACTTAATACTTCACTAAAATTTAGTCATAAAGACTATAGAGAACAAACTTCACCACTATATCATAATCAAATAATTTTTCGTTAAATTTAATTTTTCAAGATACAAAAAAATATCTTTAAAAAAATAGCATCTAAACGACCTCAAATTGCCAAATCACTTCATAACAATGAGTAATTTTAATTTTATCGTTTTTTATGAACCTTTCAAATTTCAGATCAATCAGAGTTTAAAAGAAAATATTTATCTCCAAAGCTATGATCAAATTAAGATTTAAACGATTTAAGGAAAAATAATCAAATATATATCCTTATCATATATCAATTCATGTTAAATCATCATGTGTAATCATGTACCACATTTAACATAAATAAAACCGATGTAAAGAATGATTTAATACTAAACCACATTTTAATTCGAAAGAACAACTTAAATAAAATATCTTAATGACCTCAAAAACATCATAACCACATAGCAGTGACAATTTCTTTCTAGGTCGTTTCCAATAAACTTACCAAATTTCTCTTTTATAATATCCTATGAGCACAAGGGATATAGTGTGTCCTTCCTTTTACAAAGACACAAAACACCTCCTTGTTGAAGGAAGCCTGAAGCCTGATGGAACACGTCAAAGGAACAGGTCCACTGAAGTTGGCTAACGAGTTAGAGTCATACTAGGACTAGACTACTGAATCCTAACTTATGTACTACTAAACTACTGATTCGTGTAGTCAACTAGGATAAGGTATTTTGAGTTATAGTATAAGACTACTCATGTAAATAATATATTTGTGTTGTAGTAGGATTCCTAGTATAGCTAGAATAGGACTCTTCTCCTATATAAGGAGCTTGTAACTCAACATTATTTTTATCAATACAATCCTTGATTTCTCTAATCCTAGATGTGAGATTTCTACATGGTATCAGAGCATTAAAGTTTTTCCGCTCTTTAACATATTAGATCAAAACCAAATCAACCACGATATCAAATTGCAATGGCCCCTTCTACCAACACTCTTTCGACCTCCTCACTTCATCATCTTATTTCGTCCTGCTCCATTAAACATAAGCCAGTGAACTATCTTATATGGAGGACACAAATGTCTCAGTTGATTCAAGTGATGAGATTAACCTACCTCATCACAGAGAATGAACCAACTAAAGGTACATGTTCCACTGGACAGACTACTGAGAAAGTTGTAGCAAGCGACAAGGGTGCAGAAGACAGTAACATTACTGATGACTGGGAGGAGAAGGATGTGTTGATAAGGAGTTCGATCTCAGGCACCTTGACAGAAGAAAGCATGTACTTTATCGTAGGATGCTCAACTGCCAAGGAGATGTGGGAATGCTTGGAAGAAGCTTATCTTCAAGCAACAAAAGATAAGCAGTTCCAGCTCAAACAAGAACTGCAAAGTGTGAAACTAGAAACCAAAAAAATTGATGAATATATTAAGGAATTCAAAGGCATGTGTGATGGCCTTGCATCCATTCACAATCATGTAGATGAAGATAGCAAAGTGATTAATTTTGCTAGAGGTCTAGGTCTTAAGTACAAGACCTTCAGGACTGTCATGCTAGGTAAGGCACCATATCCTAATCTTAATCAATTTGTTAATGCTCTCAGGGGTTTTAATAAGAGGGAGGATGAAGAATAAGTGCCTCAACAAAACCATAACATGGCATTCTCTGCCCAAAGGGGCAGGGGAAGAGGAAACTACTCTAAAAGAAGAGGAAACAATAACTTCAATTCCAGAGGATGAGGCTTCAAGCCTGCTGGACAAGGAACAGGTTCTTATAACAGCAGAAATGGACCAGGTCCTCAGAACAGTCCTTCAAGTGGAAGCCATGAGAGGAACAATACTGATGCGTGTCAAATTTATGGTAGGAATAACCATACTGCTCTTAAGTATTTTTACAGGTGGGATTACTCTTACTAAGCCGCAGATGAGCTACCACAAGCATTGTATGCTACTAATCTACAAAACACTAGTGATGACACCTTGTATGTGGACTCAGGAGTAAGTAGCCATATGACACATAACTCAGGTATCCTAACTAATCTTAAACACTACAATGGACCAGATAAAATCATTTTTGGGAATGGATCAAAGTTAGACATAACACATGTTGGGAACATATC
The DNA here is from genome assembly GCA_029582245.1 of Solanum etuberosum. NCBI lineage: Eukaryota > Viridiplantae > Streptophyta > Magnoliopsida > Solanales > Solanaceae > Solanum > Solanum etuberosum. Next base: position 11,954 of record JAJONR010009501.1, read on the forward strand.
CGGATCAGGTCTAAAGTTAAAAGAAGTTCTTGTAGTTCCTAAGATTAATAAAAATCTACTCTCAGTTAGTAAGCTTGCAAAGGATAATTGTTGCACTCTTGAATTTGATGAAACTAACTTTGTTGTAAAGGACAAGAAGACAAGGACACTGTTGGCCAAGGTATCTAAAAGGAATGGACTCTATGCTTTGGAAGATAACAATCTCTATGATTTAACTGCTGCACATGATTGGAACACGTCAGACAACATGTGTCATACTAGATTAGGACACCCTAGTTTGAAGTCTTTAAAAATTTTGAGTAGTAATAGTTGCATCAATATTAGTAGTTGGAATAAAATGCCTACTGTTTGTTCTATTTGTCAGTTGGGAAAGAGTTGTAAACTTTCATTTGGTTTGAGAAATAAAATTGAGAAAAAACCTTTGTTGAAAATTCATTGTGACTTATGAGGACCTACTCCTGTCGAATCTTCTCAACATATGAAATATTATGTCGTTTTTGTAGATAATCACACAAGATATATATGGATTTATCCACTGAAAAAAAAATCTGAATTCTTTGAGGTCTTTGTAAAATTCCAAAAAATGGTGGAAAAATAATTTTCTAAAGAAATTAAGATATTTCAGTGTGATGGAGGTGGTGAGTTTATCAAAACAGAATTCATCAAGCATTTGGAAGATTGTGGCATTGTGAGACATATTTCATGTCCTCACACACCTGAACAAAATGGTGTTTCCGAAAGAAAACATAGGCATATTGTAGAAACTGGCTTAACTCTACTACTCCATGCTAACCTATCGTTGTTTCTATGGGTCGAGGCTTTTCTCACAGCAGTGTTCCTTATTAATAGACTGCCCTCATCAATCCTAAAGGTGGTGACTCCATTTGTTAAGTTGTATGGAGAACAACCTGATTACAACCGTCTAAATGTGTTTGGGTGTAGATGTTTTCCATATATCAAGGGTAGCAACAAGTTCAGTCCAAAGACTTATCCTTGTGTGTTCATAGGATACAACAGCTTACACAAAGGATATAGATGTTATCATCCTTCTACAAGGAGGTTTTACATATCCAGACATGTTGTGTTTGATGAAAACACATTACTCTATTTGTCTCCAAATCAATCTCACACTAACATTGATGTCTCACCTCACCTTGCTACTTTTGTTGAATCTTTCTCTTAACTGCTGGCACATAATAATTCAGGGGAAGTACAGGATGATAATATACAAGTTACTGGTGACAATGCTACTATAACAACCCCTATACTCCTTGATGATGAGAATAATATTGACCTCTCAGGTGCAGGATCAGACGATGATCATGAGGAACAGGTTGACAGTGATGATCCATATAGTAGTATTGAAACTCCAGCTGCAGATTTCGGATCTGCTAGTGGCAGTGAGGAACAGGTTGAACTTATAGGTCCAGTCCAATCACCTACTTTGGTCGATGTACAAGTTGACCATCAACCTGACGATACTACACTCCAATCAACTACTTTAGTTGATGTACCAGTTGAGGTACTTCCTACACCACAAGGGCATCATATGATCACTAAACACAAGGTGAAGGAACATCACTTATCACTTGTTGCTCGCAGCAGCAAAGAAATTTTGAAGGAACCAAATACTACTAAGGAAGCACTTAGGTCACCTCATTAGCTTGAAGCAATGCAGGAGGAAAGCAATGCCTTACATACTAACAAGACATGGATATTGGTCCCCAAATCTCCTGGTATAAATTTGGTTGGCTCAAAATGGGTGTTCAAGAAAAAATTAAAAGTTGATGGAACAATAGATAGATACAAGGCCAGACTTGTGGCAAGGGGATTCTTGCAACTTGAAGGGGTCGACTTTGAAGAAACATTTAGCCTTGTGGTTAAAGCCACAACTATTTGGGTGGTTCTTTCCATTGTTGTAAGCTCAAAGTGGGAAGTTCGACAACTAGATGTCAAAAATGATTTTCTCTTTCCTACAAGAGGAGGTGTACATGAGTCAACCTCCTGGATTTATTGATCCAATGTATCCTCAGCATGTGTGTCTACTTAAAAAGGCACTGTATGGTCTTAAACAAGCAACAAGAGCCTGGTTTGATAGGTTTAGCATGCATCTCTTACACCTTGGTTTCATTTGTAGTAAGGCTGACCCTTCCTTATTTACTTTGCAAACTCACAAAGGCAAAATATTTCTCTTGTTATATGTGGATGATATTATTGTCACAGGAAGTAATCCATCACATGTCTCAGAGTTGGTTCTACAACTTGGGAAGGAGTTTGCTATGAAAGATCTTGGCCCTTTACACTTCTTTCTAGGAGTTGAGGTTAAGTATTTTGAAGGAGGAATTCACTTAAGTCAAAGCAAGTATGCTGCTGAGCTGCAGACAGAGATGACTTTGGCAAAGGTTGTAGCCACTCCTTTGGCTCAAAAGAATGGTTTGCATGAAGCTGTGGGAAGTCTTGTAGATGCCTCCTTGTACAGAATGATAGTAGGGAGCCTTCAGTATTTGACCCTCAAAAGACCTAATATCACTCATACAGTGAGTTTAGCAAACCAGTTTATGCAAAGTCCAAACATTGAACATCTTCAAGGGGTAAAAAGGATTCTCAGGTACATAAAAGGTACTCTATACTTTGGACTCATAATTATTTCGCAATCACCATGTAGGTTGTATGGATACTCAGATGTTGATTGGGGAGGTTGTACCACCACTAGGAGATCAACTATAGGTTATAGCATATATCTAGGTGCAAATTGTATTTCTTGGACTTCCAAGAAACAGACCAAAGTAGCCCGATCAAGTGCTGAAGCTGAGTATAGAGCACTAGCCTCCACTGCAGCAGAGATGACTTGGATCATGTATCTTCTTCATGACCTTGGAGTGTTCCTTCGATCTGTTCCCACGTTGTATTGTGTTAACATGAGTGCTTTGTACATGACGGTTAATCCAGTTATGCACGCTAGAACCAAACATGTTGAAATGGACTATCATTTTGTTCGTGAGAAGGTGGCCGAGGGACAACTTCTTACTCAGTTTGTGAGGTCTAAGGATCAGTTAGCTGATATTCATACTAAAGCCTTTGTTTTTAACGAAAAAGGAATGATCGACTAGTTTCCGAAAAAAAATTGATTTAACTTATAATTTGAAGAAAAATCGATCTTTTAAAAGAGAGTCGCCACTTAATTTTTGTAAGAAATTAAGAAAACTTAAGATTTTCAAACGATTCAAACAGATTAAAATCAATTGAAATTCAAAGGGGGTTCGGGGTTCAATTTACATTTCGAGAAGGTATTAAGCATTTGAAATGTCCGCTAACTTGCGGTTGACCGACGATTTGACTAAAATATTTGACTAATTCAGAAAGAAGATTAATTAAGTAATGAAACTCACTTTTTATTTTTATTTTTTTTGGGAGGAAATAAGTTAAAGGGGATATTTTATGAAAAAAGTAACTAAATATAATGAGACAAATAATAAAATATAAATATAAATAAAATAAGTAA
>JAJONR010009502.1:0-19945 GCA_029582245.1 Solanum etuberosum
TTATTCAGTTTTTAAGCTTTTGTATGCTTGAGTTAGTCTTCCGCTTGTAGTCAGCCAGGATGAGGGTTCGCTTGGGGACCAGCAATGGTTCTCAAGTGCCGGCCACGTCCAGGGTGTAGGCTCGGGTCGTGACAGTCCCATGATTCTATATTGTGATAGTCAAGCGGCTATCACATACACAAAGGATCCTAAGTAGCATAGCAAGACTAAACATATTGACATCAAGTATAACTTTGTAAGAGACGTAGTGGCAAATGGAGAAATAACTTTGCAGTACATTCCCACACGTGAAATGATAGTTTATCCTTTTACGAAGGTTATCTCTAGAGAATTGTTTGAAAAACATGTTAAGGCTCTAGGTTTGAGTAGGGTTTGATTATATTTCTGTATAGTAAAATAACTTAATTGTTATAATATTCTCTTATATACAATACTATTGGATTTATATTCAAATATAATATGCATGTGATAATTTGTAAGAAATAAAGTGTGTCGAACATGTCATGAGATTGGGTCTCTCACACGAGCAATCACCTCTTACGTTGGGGAACGTGAAGAGATGAGTTTCACCACCATATTATATGACTTGTTTTATGTGCCAGACAAAAGTTTCTCTAGGAAAATGATTTAAGGATCACTGAAGAGAGAAACTAGGGTTAAACACTTAGAGTTATTTAGACCAAAGTCGGTACGATGTTAGATAATCAGAAGAATGAGACACATACACCAGTATAAGGTGAAAACATTGTAGCACGTGTTTCATACCACATGTGTCAAGCGATCAATGGGTCAATGAAAGAATGTTCCCTACTTCTTCATTGTGTGAGACCCCGAAAAGTTAAAATGACTTTTCAATGAAATACCCTTTGACCTTTTTGTTGTTTCTTAATGTTTCAATCGATGTTGCTACTTTAGCATGTTATTAATAGCCATGAACGATTCGGCAATGCAGTGCATGTCTAGGAAAGCAGTTGAATAGGAACAGATAGATTCAAGTCAAAAGGAAAGACAATTAATTGAATAATAAACTTACATACACAAGCCGACTATTGCACTAACCATATTGGTATTGAGTGTAATTGTGTGTATAAAGTTAAACATGAACTCGAGTTAACCTCTTTAAGAGGATGAGGGATCAAATAAATAACTACTGAAGTAATGAATTAGGTTTGTGTTATTGTGAGTAATATTGTCCTTAAAGTTGAAGTGAATTGTTTCCAGATGTGATTGGATTCCTATGAAAGGCTTGTAAAACCATAAAGGTAAACTCTTAATGCTCACAGATCGCACGAACTAGTTGTCGTATGAATTGTGTGTCTGATTGATATTGTGTTGGCTTGGGACTTGTCCACCATGTATGAAGTAGGAGATGTAAGTTTTGGGTCGTGGGTCACCCATGTGGACCGACCCGACCCAATCCATTTTGCCATATCCAATTTAATTAATTAATTAATTAATTGGATAATCCTTTTAAAAAGGATATGAGGGAACAATTATATATTAACAGTTCAACCTCCCCTTTAAATTCTCCTATTGGGAGTAACTTAAAGAAACGTGGGAAAATAGACAGAAGAACGCATAAACTCAGTGAAAAGAAAGCAGAGAAAAAAAAAGTCATCTTTTTGCCAATATTCAATGAACACATATACAGACACTTAGTTTGTGAACAAGAATAATCTTCGTTTCCTTGTGATTCAAAGAGAGATCTGGAGCAATTTATTTCGATAGAAAAATCAACAAAAATTAATTTCGCTGCAAGTATTAAGGTACACATCTTGTTGTTGTATTTGCAATTATAAATCCTTCAGCCACGTCTCGGGTGTAGGCTCGGGGCGTGACCAAGCTCCTTCACCAATAATAAAATTGATATCTTCTTCTCAAGGAAATACATCGCCTTTTATTTAGTTGAATTAGACCTTCAATCTCTCTAGGATATTGTTGTTGAGAGGAGTAGAATGTTTCGTTTGCACTAGAGGATGCCAATTTAGCAAGGAACTCGGCTACTTGGTTAGCTGATGAGTCCGAGATTTGGACTCATTTAGGACTTTTTTTTACAATGTTAGTGTCCTCAATTGCCTAATTTAGGCTTTACACTGATGTTAAAGTGTTGATTTGCAGCATCTAAGTCTAAGGAGCAAGGCAAGGACACTACCAGACAAAAAGGAACTAACAAGCCAAAGGAGTGGAGAAGAGCAATCCCAGTGATCACCAAGACCACTTGGCGGTTCGCCAACTGGCTTGTTAGCCCGCCCAATTTTACAGCGTATCACCGAATGGATCGGTGAAGAGACGTTGTACCGCCAAAAGAACAGACTGAGCAGTAAAGATGGAAGTAGATTGGCAATCCAACGGAACAAAAGGTGCATCGCGGAAGTGATTGGCGATCCCGATATAGACCGCCGAAAGTTACAGTGCATATTGGATGAAAACATGAAGCAATAAGGCGATGGACAGGGGTGTTTGGCGAATGGCCGACCGGTCGGTGAAGCACGATTTTCCTCACCGATTAACCCAAAAGGTCAAATCTTGGATCAGTATAAAGTGATATTTTGAAGAGAGAGAAATGGGGAATAAAACATTAAGAAACTCATAGCCAGAAAAAAGAAAACATTTTTCTTACTCAATTTTGAAGTTTTCAAGGAGATTTGCGATTTGGGTCTTGTAATGAAAGGAAAGTTTACTCATTTTAAAGTTGAAAAATCAATACTCAACCATGGAGCATGTAGTAGGTATTGATTTTTTACTTTTTGAGATGATTAACTAAAACCCCAATCTTGGGGGTTTGACCATGTGATCAATTGCTAATTTAGCTGATGGGTGTTAGAAATTATTGATTGTTTTGCTAAATCGAAGCGGGTCTAATTTATTGTTGTTGGCATTTTGCTGCTTTGCATGTTTCTTTCATTGTTCTTTGTGTTTTATGCTTCCTTGAGAGAGAAGTCTAAAACCAAGGCGATAAATTAGCACTCGTAGTAATTGGGCTATCGTGGGTTCAGCTCCAGAGAGTGAATTCTAAGCCCAGTTCTACCTATCTAACTCGAGAGAGTAGATGGAGTGAGGTTGTGGGTTGGTCTTCATGTTTAGTCTATTGATGTTCGAGAGAACTCAATTGAAGCGAGGTAGTTGTTCGAGATAAAACTATCTCATCTAGGGTCCTTTCTACTCGCAAATATTTCGTAACTTTTAGTGGTTATCTAGGACCCATCTAGCATAATCGGTAGTTGATTGGTCATACCCCCAAGTATCTCTAAATTGTTTATCCATTCTTGTTATTTCTTGTTGTCGTGATTGCTTTTTGTTATAAACTCTAAACCCCCATTTGACATTCATTGTCACCTCTTTAGATTTATTTATTTGTCTTTATCGATAATTTTTATTCCTATAACTGATTAGACCACATTCATAAGTCATAACTGAATTCAAACACACCACTCCCTATGGGTTCGACCCCAACTCTTCGTTGGGTTTTGTACTGCTTAACGATAGTTTTCACCTAGAATCAGATGAGGTGTGCTTGAAACGTTAATCAAAATGGCCCTGCTGCCGGGGAGTGGTATTGTTTAGAAGTCTATTATTGAAGTTGAATTGTAATCTATTTGTGTTGTAGTTGAATCAACTTACCTTCTTGTTGAAAGCTTTGGTGATTAGGTGACAGGATGAGTGCAAATGAAAGCATCGTGAATCAACTTGACCATCAAGATGATGGTGCTGATTAGTTGCAAGCCAATGAAGCTATATTGGGGGGTGTATGTGCTATTCGCGTACCTCCGGTTGAAGGCCATGCTTCCTTCCATGTGACAAGTACAATGCTACAACTCTTGCAAGCTAAAGGCATATATGGAGGGTTAGATCATGAGAACCCTCATGAGCATATTCAAAACTTTGTGGAGATGTGCAGTCTGTTCTCACTCAAGGATATTTCGCAAGAATCAATTCGGATGTAGTTGTTCCCTTTTTCTCTAATGGGAGAAGCAACCAAATGGCTAGCAGAGCTACCGAGAGACTCTATTCTATCATGGGAGGAGCTCACCGTGGCATTCTACTTGAGGTTCTTTCCACCCTCAAAGATGGTGAAATTGCGTGACAACATCAAAAACTTCAGGCGGATAGAAAGGGAACCCATTCACGAAACTTGGCTGAGATTTAAGAAGTTGCTCTTACAATGTCATACTCATGGGCTGCCGGGTGATGTGATACTTCAGTATTTTTATCAGAGTTTAGACTCAGTGAACAAAAGAGTGGCTGAACAGTTGGCTCGGGGAGGAATAATGTTGCAACCATTTGAAGTGGCTTCATCACTTCTTGATGAAATGAGAAAGATAAATCAGGCATGGTACACTCAAGAGGACTGGGTTTCTCCTTTTTATTTCAGGATGACACAAGAAAAACTTGACAAGGAGAAAGAGAGGGACGAGAATATTAGCAAAGTGCTTTCCCAAATGGAGCTGTTACGAAAACAGGTGATAGAAAATGTTGGTGAACCTAAAGAAGTAAAGATAGTGCTGAGACTTGAGTAGGGTTCTCACCCGAGCTATTTCAAGGCGGGTGGGAATCAAGGTTGGAACTCGTATAGGGAAGAAGAGAGAAGAAAATACTATCAAAATTAGAAGGAACAAAACGACTCTTGGGGGAGAGAAGAGAGCCTTGAAGGATACCACACATAGTCAAGTGACAGTCCAAAATCAAAGAGTAGTTCGAGTAGCCTACCAGTGGATGAATTGTTGTCTCGCATCCTAGACAAGGTTGAAAGCTCAGATGACATGCTAAAAAAGATGAAACCAGATTTCTCATCATTGAATAATAGAGTGAATTCTCATACTGATGCAATCAAGCAACTTGAGGGTCAACTATGTCAACTTTCAGCACATTTGGAACCAAAGGTAATTGATGGGGGTGAAGTCGAATGCACACTTGCTTTGAGGGCTAATGACAACAAAGATTTGGCGGTTGTGACTCGAAGTGGAAAGATAGCAGTTGGTAATGCAAAGGATGAAGATGGGGTGAAAGCTCATGAAGAAGAGAAAGATAGTGATGAGGAAGAGAATCCCATTCAAATACCAGCCCGCGATACGCTTAAGGATAATGTGGAAACTCATAAGCAAATTCCCATCAAAGAGTTGCAAAAAGATAAAGAACAGGGTACCTCAACTCTAAAGAATGTGCAACCTCTTCCCAAAATAGTTCCTCCATTTCCTCAGCGTCTCAAGAAGAAAAATAAGGATGAGAAGTTCAAGAAGTTCTTATCTGTGTTCAAGACACTCTCTATTAATCTACCGTTGGTGGAAGCATTGTTGGAGATGCTGGGTTATACCAAATTCATGAAGAAGCTAGTCACCAAAAATAGAAGCATGGACTTTGAGAACATCAAAATTTCTCATAATTGTAGTGTCATTATGACTAGTGAGATGATTATAAAGAAAGAAGATCCGGGGGCATTTACCATCCCATGCACCATCGGTATGCTTCAATTTGCTAAAGCTCTATGTGATTTAGGGGCAAGTATTAAATCTAATGCCCTATGCTATCTATAAATAACTTGGGCTGGGTGAACCAAAATCCACAACAATGCGGCTTCTTATGGCGGACCGGTCGATCAAACATCCCATTGGAATACTCTATGATATATTTGTGAAAGTAGATCGATTTATCTTCCCGGCTGATTTTGTCATTCTTGATTGTGAGATTGATGTTGAAATTACCATTATTTTGGGAATACCATTTTTAGCAATAGGGAGAGCATTAGTGAATGTTGAAAGTGGAGAATTGAAGTTCCGGGTGAACGAAGATGAGGTTACTTTTTATGTGTGCAAATCAATGAAACACCCGAGTGATATTCATGTGGTCTCAACGACCGATGTAATTGATGTAGCGGTGGCTAGTGTTAGCCATTTGATGTGTATGAGTGAACCTCTTGAGGCTGTTCTTGCAAATTATGATAAAGCCGAAGTTCCGAAGTATGATGAAGTGGTGCCTGCCCTTTCAGGATTAGGTGAATACTCAAGAAATCCATTGAAGCTGGACATTGATCTAAAAAATCGAGAAAAGCCTCCCGCCAAACCATCTACGGTGGAACCACCAAAGCTGGAGTTGAAAGTGCTCCCCGCTCATTTGCGATATGCATTCTTGGGGGCAAACAACACCTTACATGTGATCATTGCAGCTGACTTGCTTAAATGACAAGTAAATTTGCTTCTTGAGGTGTGGAGGAGGTACATCAAGGCTATAGGGTGGAAGATCGCAGACATCGTGGGTATTCCACCCGACATTTGCACTCACAAGATTCAACTTGATAGTGAGTGCAAATCGAGTATCGAGAATCAAAGGAGATTGAACCCACCAATGGAAGAGGTAGTGAAAAAGTAAATAATCAAGTGGTTGGTTGCGGGTGTGATCTACCCTATTGCGGATAGTGAATGGGTGAGTCTGGTGCAATGTGTACCCAAAAAAGGGGCATCACGGTAGTCCCGAATGAGAAAGGGGAACTAGTTTTTATGAGACCGATAACCGGATGGAGGGTTTGCATGAATTATCGAAAGGTAAATTTATGGACGGAAAAAGATCACTTCCCCATGCCCTTCATGGATCAGATGCTCGATCGACTTTCAGAAGTGGATGGTATTTCTTCTTGGATGGTTATTTCGGGTATAATCAAATCTCTATTGCATCGGACGATCAAGAGAACAGCACGTTCACTTTCCCCTACGGTACTTTCGCATTCAAAGGGATGCCCTTCGGGTCGTTTAACGCCCCGGCAAAATTCCAACATCACATGTTGTTTATTTTTGCTGATATGGTAGAAGATTCAATGGAAGTTTTCATGGATGATTTCTCAGTTGTGGGCGATTCTTTTGAAACATGTTTGGCACACCTTGGACAAGCTCTTCAAAGATGTGTAGAAACCAATCTAGTCCTAAATTTGGAGAAATGCCACTTCATGGTCAGGGAAGGTATAGTTTTGGGCCACAAGGTATCGCAAAAAGGGTTGGAGGTTGACACATCAAAGATTGAGGTAATTGAGAAGCTACCACTGCCAATCTCGGTAAAAGGTATTCGTAGTTTCTTGGGGCACGCCGGATTCTACCGGAGATTCATCAAATAATTCTCAAAAATTGCACTCCCTTTGTGCAAGCTTTTGGAGAAGGAGGCGAAATTTTACTTTGATAATGCATGTATGGCTGCCTTTAAGTGTTTGAAAGAGAAGTTAATCTCTACTCCGGTGATTATTAGTGCCGATTGGTTAGAACCGTTTGAAGTGATGTGTGATGCAAGTGGGACTGCATTGGGCATTATTCTAGGACAAAAGCGCAATAAACTATTCCACCCAATCTATTACGCAAGCAAAACATTGAATAGTGCTCAACGTAACTACACCGTTACGGAGCAACAGTTACTTGCGGTGGTATATGCATTTGAGAAATTCCGGGCATACTTGCTAGGCACCAAAGTGGTAGTCCACACTAATCATGAGGCCCTGCGGTACTTAATGAAAAAGAAAGATGCTAAACCACGGTTGATAAGGTGGGTATTGTTGTTGCAAGAATTAGACTTTGAAGTCAAGGATAGAAGAGGTTGTGAAAATCAGGTGGCCTTTTTGCATGATTTAAATGTTTTATGCATGGCTATCATACTTGGTACAATTTGTGTACTAACGCATACTATTGCCTACATTTCCCCCCAAATGTAGGGTCCGATATTTAGGGTGCTCAGTGTCATGGTTAGTGGTGATTTAATTGATTCCCGAGCTTTGGTGAGTCCTCATACTTCGAAGGCGGAGTTCTATTATTTTAGTTTCTTTCATTTATTTCTCTATTGGACATGATGTATGGGCTAGACCCAATTTCATTCTATTATATTTGATGGCTATAATGAGACAAGTGTATTAGACGTCCGTTTTTCGTTTATGAAATGTTTTGGACAAGTGTATCAGAGCACAAGGTTTAGAATGGTCTTAGGATGTCTCATTAGCCACGTCTAGTAAAGTCTTGTTCATGAGTTTGAAGCGCGCCACATTTATGAATGAGAAGCTACAAGATGATTAGGAAACTCCACTTCTTTCATTACTCTTAAGTCTTGCGATAGAGTTGAACTCTATATAGTCTCTCTCTCCTAATACTTATCCTAGGTTCTTTTGGATATGGCTACTCGATGAGCTTACGCTAGAATCAATGTGAGGGAGAATGTGGAAAAAGAATCTCCTCCCCAAGCTCCTCCCCAAGCTCCTCAAGTTCCGGTCGATCCTTTGGCCAAGCAAGTGTCGAATGCGGAGTTTAGGGTTACTTTTCAAGTATTGGCTAAAGCCATGACAGCCCAAGTCAATAGGGAGGTGGTGCTTCCCGTGAACCCAAATGTGGGTACGACGGGTTCAAGAGTGAGGGACTTCACAAGGATGAATCCTCTGGAGTTTCATGATTCTAAAGTTGAGTAAGATCCTCAAGAGTTTATCGTTGAGGTCTACAAGGTTTTGATTATCATGGGAGTTACGCCGGTGGAAAAGGCAGAGTTGGCCGCTTATTAATTGAAAGGTGTGGCTCAAATATTGTATAGCCAATGGATGGAATGGAGACGGTAAGATGCGCGTCCTCTTGATTGGGAGAAGTTTAAGGATGCTTTTCTTGATAGGTTCTTTCCCCTTGAGATGAGGGTAGCCAAGGTGCTCGAGTTCATTAACCTTCGACAAGAAAGTATGACTGTGAGGGAATATGCTCTAAAGTTCACTCAATTATCTAAGTATGCTCCATCAATGGTTACCACCGATTCAAGATCTCAGATGAGTAAGTTTGTTATGGATGTGTCTAAAATGGTGGTTAAAGAGTGCCGAACCACTACGCTCATTAATGACATGGACATCTCTCGTCTCATGGCACATGCACAATAAATTGAGGAGGAGAAACTCAAGGAAAGGTCTAGAGAGGTAAAAATGGCTAAGACCGGTGATGGTGATTTCACTAATGCAAGGACCGATGGACAAGGTTGTCCTACATTCCGACAAAGGTTTTTTGGTCTAGGTTCCTCCAATGCTCCTCCTAAGTTCAACCAAGATAGGTTGTCTAACCCTAAGCCTCAAGGATGTAATGGTAGTGGATCTTCATTACCTAGGCCTAATTGTACTAAGTGTGGTAGGAAGCACGATAGTAAGTGACTAGCTGGCATAGATGGTTGCTTTGGTTGTGGTTGGTAACAAAATGAGGGATTGCCTAATGCTTATGGCTAATGGAAGAGAGGGCAAGTAAGCTACTACTAGTGGTGCGGATTCCAATGCTCCTAAGCAAAACCACTTCTATGCCCTTCAGACTCGAGGTAAACAAGAGAGTTCTCCGGATGTGGTTACTGGTATGTTGAAAGTTTTCCAACTTGATGTATATGCTTTACTTGATCCCGGTGCTACCTTGTCTTTTGTGATGCCATATATGGCTATGAGGTTTGATGTTCTTCCGGATGTGTTGCTAGAACCTTTTTTTCTGTCTCTACTCTTGTTGGTGATTCTATTGTGGCTAAGAGGGTCTATAGAAAGTGTCTTGTTTCCTAGTCCCATAGAGTTACTCTTGTTGACTTGGTAGAGCTTGACATGTTACATTTTTATGTTATCTTGGGTATGGATTGGCTGCACTAATGCTATGCTTCTATCGATTGTTGAATTCGTGTAGTCAAGTTTCGGTTCCTGAATGAGCCTATTCTAGAGTGGAAGGGGGAAATTCAATGCCTAAGGGTCAGTTTCTTTCTTACCTTAGAGCTAGAAAAGTGATTTCTAAGGGTTGCTTTTACCATCTAGATAGGGTGAAGGATGTAGATTTTGAAACCCCTTCTCTCGAGTCGGAGCCCGTTGTTAATGAGTTTCTGGAAATAGACTTCGATATTGACTTTCTTCTAGATACACAACCTATTTCTATTCCTCGGTAGCATATGGCTCCGGCAGAACTTAAGGAGTTGAAAGAATAATTGAAGGATTTATTGGATAAGGGCTTCATCCGACCGAGTATCTCTCCATGGTTTGCTCCAGTTTTGTTTGTGAGAAAGAAGGATGGTTCTCTTCGTATGTGTATCGATTATCGATAGTTGAACAAGGTGTCTATTAAGAATAAGTAGCCTCTCCCAATGATATATGATTTATTTGACAAACTTCAAGGAAAAAGTTGTTTCTCTAAGATTGATCTGAGATCGGGTTATCACCAATTAAGGTTAAAGATGATGACATTCCGAGGACAGATTTTTGAACTCAGTATGGTCATTATGAATTCTTGGTAATGTCGTTTGGATTGACTAATGCTCCCGCGGCGTTTATGGATTTGATGAATAGGCTATATAGACAATACCTTGACATGTTAGTGATTGCGTTCATTGATGATATTTTGATCTACTCAAGGAGTGAGGATGAGTATATTGATCATTTGAGGATCGTGTTGCAGATTAATAAGGACCAACAACTTTTTGCATAGTTTAGCAAATGTGAATTTTTATTAAGGTCCGTAGCGTTCCTTGGTCATATTGTTTCGAGTAAGGGTATTGAGGTAGATCCTAAGAAGTCGGATGCGGTCAAGAGTTGGCCTAGACCTCTAACTCCCTCGGATATTAGAAGTTTCTTGGGTTTAGCCGATTACTATAGAAGGTTTGTTGAGGGATTCTCATCAATTGTCTCTCCTTTGACAACTTTGACTCAAAAGAAGGCTAAGTTCATATGGTCCAAATTCTGTGAGAAGAGTTTTCAAGAGTTGAAAGATAGATTTACTTCTGCTCTGGTGTTAACCTTACTGGAAGGGACGGATGGTTTTATGGTTTATTGCTAGGGTGTGTACTTATGCAAAATGGGAAAGTTATTGCCTATGCCTCATGGAAACTTAAGATACAGTAAAAAGAATTATCCTACTCACGACTTTGAGTTAGCGGCGGTCGTTTTTGCCTTAAAGATTTGGAGATACAATTTGTATGGAGTACATGTAGATGTGTTTACCGACCACAAGACTTTACAATATGTGTTTAATCAAAGATCTTTGAATATTCTCTAAAGAAGGTGGTTTGAGTTACTGAAAGATTATGACATGAGTGTTCATTATCACCCCGGTAAAGCTAATGTGGTAGCGGATGCACTTAGTCTATTATCTATGGGTAGCGTTGCTCATATTGAAGAAGAAAAGAAAGAGTTGGTTCGAGATGTTCATAGATTGGCTCGGTTAGGTGTTCAACTAGTGGACTCCATAAAAGGTGGTGTTATGGTTCACAATTGTTCCATATCATCTTTTGTGGCGGAGGTGGAAGCCAAACAAGGTCTTGATTCAATTTTCGTAGAAATAAAAGAGGTGGTGCTTAAGAGACCCGTTGAGGCTTTCTCCCAAGGGGGAGATGGTGTACTTAGATACCAAGGTCGTTTCTGTGTTCCAAATGTGGATGACTTGAGGGAGCAGATTTTAGTAGAAGTTCACGGTATTCCATTCACCCGGTAGCCACCAAGATGTACCCTGATTTACGGGAGGTCTATTGGTGGAATGAGATGAAGAAGGATATTGTGGGATTTGTGGCTAAGTGTCCAAATTGCCAACAAGTAAAGGTTGAGCATCATAAACCGGGAGGTTTGTCCCAAGATATTAGCATTCCTACTTGGAAGTGGGAAGATTTGAATATGGACTTTATAGTTTGTTTGCCTCGCACCCAGCGACAATATGATGCTATTTGGGTTATAGTAGATTGGATGAAAAAATCGGCTCATTTCCTTCCCATCAAGGTTTCCTATTTGGTGGAGGACTATGCCAAGATGTACTTGAGAGAAATGGTAAGGTTACATGGACTGCATTTGTCCATTATTTTCGATCGTGGTACCTAATTCACTTTTCAATTTTTGTAGTCATTCCAAAAAGGACTTGGCACTAAAATTAACCTTAGCACAGCTTTTCATCCCTAAACCGATGGACAAGCGGAGCGTACAATCCAAACTTTGGAAGATATGTTAAGGGACTGTGTGATCGATTTTAAGGGAAATTGGGACGGCCATTTTCCATTGATTGAGTTTACCTACAATAATAGTAATCACTCAAGTATCGATATGGCTCCATTTGAGACCTTATATGGTAGGAGGTGTAGATCTCCAATAGGATGTTTTGAGGTGGGTGAAGTTGCCCTTATAGGTCCCGAATTTGTACAAGAAGCCATGGAGAAATTTCAGCTTATAAGGAAAAAATTAAAAACGGCTCAAAGTAGACAAAAGTCGTATGCCGATGTGAGAAGAAGGGGTCTAGAGTTTGATGTTAACGATTGGGTTTACTTGAAAATATGACCTATGAAGGGTGTAATGAGGTGTTGTAAGAAGGGGAAACTTAGTCCCCGATATGTAGGCCCATATTAGATTTTGAGGCGTGGTTGTAAGGTTTGTTATGAGTTAGACTTGCTGAATGAGTTGGCAACAGTGCATCCTGTTTTCCATGTGTCTATGCTTAAGAAGTGTGTTGGTGATCCAACCTCCATAGATCCCCTAGAAGGGTTGAGAGTTGATGACAGTCTTTCTTATGAGGAAGTTTTGGTTGAGATTTTGGACCGGCAAGTTAAGAGGTTGAGAAACAAGGAAATAGCTTTCGTGTAGGTATTATGGAGGAATCAGTTAGTTGAGGGTGCTACTTGGGAGGCCGAGGCCGATATGATGTCCCGATATCCTCATCTCTTTTCTTCTACTCCTATTCTAGGTTTAGGTAATTAATGAGTTCGTCTTGGTTTGTCCTTGTTTTGGGAGTCATATGATTTTATGTGTTTCCATGATTTCCTTATGTGATGCATGTTCATAAAAACTTGTGTTTTGAAAGAAAATGAGTTTACATGCTTCTTTTTTCTTCATGGTGTTGTGCATTGAATATGAGTTGCCTATAGACTTCATGAGATGAATATCAACATGCTTTATATGTGCTTTTTGAGAGTAAATTGGATATGAGCTCCATGAGATTGTGTTGAGCATGCTTTTAGCTTGGAGAAGGTAGTTCCTCCTTGAACATGAGAAATTTTGAAAATTCATGCATATTGGATTGCTAGATGTAGTTCCTACTTCCTTATAAAGCATTTGACTATGATTAGCTTGGAGTTGATGTTTCCTCCTTGTTTTATGTGCATTGCATGCATAATAGGCTGATAAAGTTAGTTTCACCCCTCTTGTGATGTTTTGAGAACGTCCTAGCTTGGAGTTGATAGTTCCTCCTTGGTTGTATGCATTGGATTCGTAGGTTAGGTTGTTAGTTCCTCTCCTACTGTTTTACAACCAGTTTAAGTCTCATTCGAGGATGAATGGTCCAAAGGTGGAAATATTGTAACACCCCGTATCCAAAAAAGGGAAAAGAATAAGATTTCAGAAGTTCCAGGTGCCATCCACGGTGGCCAACCACGGCTCGTGGGTTGGACCACGGTGGCCAACCACGGCTGGACCTACCGACCGTAGTTAGATCCACGCCCCGTGGTCCAGGAACCATAGGTCAGGACAAAAGTCTCTAACCACCAATCACGGTCCACCAGGATGGGTCGTGGGTCATACCACGGTCCGTCGACTGGGTCTGTTGGTTGGTAGGTCAGTGGCCAGCTGACAGTTAATTCAGGGGCAGTAGGGTCTTTTCCTAATTAATTAGTTCCTATACTACGTCGTTTTACCCTTCACTAAGACCCCTATATAAGCTTTTTCAACCCCCAAATTAACCCATTCAATTCATTCTTCCAAATTCACAAAAGAAAAACCAAATATTTCTCTTTCTAGAAACTTGAAGAAGAAGAAGAAGATTCAACCTAGGGTTTTAAGTTAAGGTCTCAATTCCTCCATTGAAGGATAACTTTTGGATTCAAGGTATGATAGTTTTCATTCATGGATTCCTTCCATTCATGGAGTTCCAAAATCTCTCTATTTCAAAAGGTAGAATTCCCCAATTGAGTTAGGATTTTCTTCAATTATCATGGTTTCTTTTCATTATTGATTTAAATGATTGGATTATGATCTCTTATGCATGAATTGATGATTTGCGATGAGTTTATGATGATTTCCCCATGAACCTATGTAATGCCCCATGTTTTCAAGTTATGAATCATATGATGTGGATTTTGATCTTCAAGGAAGAATTTTATGAAATTGAGCATGTATTGCAAGCATTAAAAGCATTTATGATAAAATTCATATCTAACCCATGTTTTCTAAATGCTTATGATTGAAAGTGAGTTTTGAGCCTCAAGAGGTATTTATGGACTTATGCATTGTTTTATGAAATCTATCGAAATATTTTAAGGGTGCTTTCTAGTAAAGTACCAATGATGAAGTTGTGTTGTGAAAGGATATTCTCATTAAACACATACTAGCATGATGTGAAATGTTTTCTCACATAGAAAAGATTCTTAGGTTGAAAGGTTTTCTCACCTAAATGAATCAATGACAATGAGCTATCTTAATGAAACTAGCTTGATTTGGTTGTCCAAGGGTACCTTTCAATGATTAATGAAGTCAAGTAAGAAATGACTATTTTGTGGGATTTATGCTTAGCACCGAGTGGATATTGATGATGGGATGGAAGCTCTCCCGTTAGTAGAGGCCGGGTTTCTAGAACCAATCTGATGAGATGGAAGCTCCCTCGTTAGTAGAGGTTGGGTTCTAGTAGCAATATCCTTATCGCTTAACAATGCGCCCCCATAGGTTGATTAGCTAGTGGATCTACTTAAGCTAGAAGTTCATGGTCCTTACCTTGGGCAAGGAGGACAACCCTTATCGGTGAGGGAGACACCGAGATATCATGTTATAGCTCACATGGTCTCTATGTCAGTTAAGTATAATTGCCCACAAGTAATGATGAACTAAGGTTACTTCAAGAAGTATCGCATATGAGTTCAAAGATTTTAAAGATGAAGTTCGCTTGCATTGACCATGATTTATGACTTATGATTTCTAACTGTTTCATATTATGTTTTAGTTTGGTCAATTGCATGTCATGAAATGAAATGACCCTTTTTTCATGATTTAAATATTTTATGCAAGGCTATCATACTTGGTACATTTTTTCTACTAACGCATACTCTTGCCTGCATTTATTTCCAAATGTAGGCTCCGATATTTAGGGTGCTCAGTGTCGTGGATAGTGGGTGATTTGATTGATTCCCGAGATTTCGTGAGTCCTCATGCTTCGAGGACGGAGTTCTAATGTTTTAGTTTCTTTCATGAATTTCTCTTTCGGACATGATGTATGGGCTAGGCCCAATTTCATTCTATTGTATTAGATGTCTATAATGAGACAAGTGTATTAGACTTCCGCTTTTCGTTTATGAAATGTTTTGGACTTGGACTATTATTTTACTCTTATTGTTCTATTTCTTATGTTATGAGAGCTAAGTGGGTTGTATGGAGTCTTTCGGGGTTCTAAAAGCCATGTTACATCTAGGGGGTACCCCTGGGTCATGATAGCTCCCGTTCATACTCATCTCTTCACATGTTTAGAGAAATCAACAAGAACACAAAAAAGGAAATTCCACTACAACAAAATTAGTTCACAAAAACACTTCAATAAAAGAATTCTAAAAAGAACTCCCCGGCAGCGGCGCCTTTTTGGATAACGCTCAACCACACTTCTTCTGATTCGTAGTGTAGGCTGTTGCTAACTAGTATAAACCCAACAATGAGTTGGGGACAATCTCACAGGGAGTGATACGATAAAGATGGGGGCATTTAGTAACCAATTGTTAACAAGGAACAATTAACACGAGAATTGAACTATTAGAGAGAAGACCTTAGGAATGTGATCAATCAAATGCATATTTCTCTTAATGGGTAATTACTAATTTCTTTATGTTGTTGAATCTCAATAGGTAGGCTAGGTTTTTAATATAATAGCTATCTCTCGATCAACTATCATTTTTCGAGTAAGTTCTCTCGAACTTCAACAAGCTTAACAATAAAAAACAACCCAATTCCTTAATTAAACCCACTTTCTCATGTTGGGTTGTAAAAACGCAATCAAACCCACTTTCTCAAGTTGGATTTTAAAGATACAATTAATACAACTATCAATCATTCATTCCACTCTAAACCTCTTTCTCAAGCAAGCATAGAGATCTAAGCTAGAACCACATTTGCAACTTTAGTTCATCAATGAAAACATGAATAAACAATTAAACCAATTTCAAAACAACATTAAATTCAGCAATTAACAATACCCATAAGTTAATTAATGCATTCGCCTACATGATCACACCCCTAAGGTAAGGGGTTTTAGCCAAACATTGTTTAAAGCAAGAAATCGTTACCAAAAGGATTATCCATCTGAATTGTTCAACAATATCCAATACTCAACACCAAAATTGACACTAGAATCCGAACCTAAGCTCCAATTATCTCCACAAGTGTACAACAATGTAAAAATGTAAAAAGCTCCAAAAGCTGTCTAACTTTGCAAAAACTAACTCTTTTTTCTCTTTTCAAAAATCAATTTATATGTTTCCAAAAACTCAACATAGATTCCACTCGGCGAAATTAGTCGAGATCACTGATCGAGTGGGCGTTCTGCCGAGTTGCAATTCTTCTCTCCTTTTGGCTTGACTCCTGCATCTAATTGTTCTGGAAGATTAGGCGAGTTGGATCGTGATCGCCGATCCATTCACAGAATCACCAAATCATGTTTTGCTCACCAAGTTGGCTTTGTATATGGGCTATTTCATTGGAATATTTGGCGAGCTGAAGGCTCACTCGGCGAGTCACCGAGTGGCTTTTGCGAGCTCTAACTTTTAAAACTTTTTCGCTCCTTTTCACATCGTAATTTCCTTTTCTTGTTCTTAAATCTTCATTGTTGCATATAAACACATGAACATCAGTTATGAGTATAAATTAGGCATTGACGACACTAATTCATTGAATAATGAGCCATAAATGAGTCGAAAATCCTTACACATCAAGGTCCCCTTGACAGGCTATGCTTGTGAAGAACTCTTATCCCAAGGTTTGGAGAGGATGCCATCATCTCGGGTATCAGTACCCGGAGCAACAAAAATAGGAGGATATAATGTAGCATCAATTGGGGCATCAGTGACCGACATATTAGCGGGAGGAATGGTAGAGTTGGGAGAAAAAACCCCTCTAGTGCCAACCGTGGAAGTCTCCAGACGAGATCTCTCAAAAGTCACAGGCATCATCGACTCCTCTATATCCTACAGCTCCGCTAAGGTCTCAGTAGTCACCTACTCATCCTCTCTCCAAAAATTCAGCCTCATCTGTCTCCTCAACTACATCATCCTGAACATCAGCTGGCTTATTAGATACCCCACTAGGTGCATCATCTTTCATCCCAGTAGGAGGCACAACCTCAGGTATCTTGGGCAAGAGAACCTCACCGTACAATATAGAAATATTGAAATATCAGTGAACCTTAACTAGTCCACATCAGCCCTAAGGGAAACTGTGTTGCCCCTTAACTCCATCAAATAAGTTGAGCTACCCTCAAACTTCTCTCTTGCCTCAACTCTAGTTGTGAGGTTATCCAACTTCTACCTATACGATTTTAGAGTTTATTGGTGTAGCACAATCTCACATCTAACATGGAACATGGAGGTCTCAATCACCCTCTCAATTAACTTGGGCATCTCCCTTTCAAGCCTAGATACCCTATCATCTGTAGAATGAGCAAGGTTTCCCATCTAGTAAATGAAGGCCTTGGTAAAGAAAGGCCAGGATGCAGGAGGAGGTACAGTCAAAGTAGATGGTGTAGAAGAAGTAGAAGGCATCGTCGAAGGAGGAGTGATACCTGAAGTATCTATAGAGAGAGTGGAACGAGCAACGTCAGACTCTAATGTATAGGGATCAACTACCGGTGTCAGGTGGTGGCGGCTTTCTCCTAGCTGCATCATCTCTCAAATAATTTGCCTCTATCTTCTGAATGTCATTACATGAGGCAAGGGTAACTCAGACATCAGATTTCTCTCAGTATTACACTTTAGCAACCTATCACAGCTATGTGATAAAAACTGGAAAGGTAACAATGTCTGCTCCTAGCCTGCTCTCATGAGCATATCCTCCATTATGATGGCACCAACATGGGTGTCCTCCCGGTCAATAATATTCTAACCAATACGGCCTTCAGGTGACAAAGGATAGACTCGTTCTATGATGGGATGAGGTTGCTACCGATAAACCCGAACTAAATCTGAGCAGCGATGTTGATGTCCTTGTTTTCAATCTTTGCCCAAGATACCATCCATGGAGACGTAATATCGGAGATTACGGGTGCTAGCCACCCCTTAAGTTGATCAAAGATATTTTTCATACGAAGCTTGTACAGATCAACCTTGTTGCCCTTCTTTCCCAAAATATCATTAATAACACCTGCATGAAATTTCACCATCTTCCCTCATACTTCGACCTCTTCCAAGTGTTTCCAAACAACTCCCTTCCTTTTCCGGGGCAAGGACTTTGCATAGGCAACACAGAACTCAAAAACCCAAGCCCGAATATAAGGGGGTCAAGTTCTTGTGAAATGCTAAGCCTATGGAACATGATCGTGTCCCATATGATCGAGTAGTCACTGATCAACCCCTCGGTGTACAATCGTCTATCCTCTAAGATAGTCTCCTCCCCAATTGCTTTGAGCCTATTGAGGGTTTTTGGAGCTATGAGAACTTAAGGCCTATTGAGGGCTCTTGAAACTTGGACTGGATGTATGGCCTCATCTTTGCTATCATCTTCTTAGGTTCTTCACTCATACCCGTAGAGATAGGTGGAGTGGTATGTTGCTGCTCAGAGGGTTCATTGATTGTAATCCCTATTTCCCTCTTAAGAGGAGGAGGGGGAGGAGACTTGTTCTCAAAGTTAGAGGATTCCTATATTTTGAATTTGGATTTACCCATTTTCTGCAAGGCACGACATTTCAAAATAATTATCAAGTGAATGTTAGTTGAAAATAATTTGAAAAATAATCATAGTTTAAAAATGTCTTCTGATGCTCGTCGACTGGAAAGGTGATTCGCCTAAGAGGTTAGGCGAGCTCAGACAAGCTCGCCAAATTTGATAAAACAAAATGGGATTTAACTAAGGCATGATAGGCAGTGCCAACTACAACTCGGAAAAGACATAAAATGACACCTGAACTTGTCCCGAATTTTCAAAAAGACACCTTAACTATGTGTGCGTTCTATTACCCGACTAAACAATCTTTAACTGATAGTATTATATCATTTTTTGTCCACCTGACATAGAGAGTGTTTGCACTATCTCAAAGATAGTGAGAAACCTAAAATAACTAATATAATTTTATTTCTACAAGTATTTTAGTATAAAATATATTTTCTTCGTTTTCTTATTATTTTAACTTTTTTTTCCTTTTTATTTTTTCTCTTTCTTTCTTCTACAAAAATTCATTTTCATCTCCATTGACGCTTCCCACTTTCAATATCACCATTTTTAGCACACCTTCACCTTTCTTTTTTTACTACTATTAGTTTTACTATCTCTAATTTTAAAACTTTATCTAAATATTTTCTTACATTTCGAACAATTTGATAAACCCATTAGATTTCAAGCTGACTAGGAAGTGTCATATAATTTTTTTTTATCCGATTTCAATTAAGTTCTTTCAATTTTTGGAGAATTCATAGATTCTTTTAAAATTATCATTTCTAATTTTGAAGTTATATGAAAAGGAGTAATTGATCATACCTTCAAAATTTTAATTTTTCTTAGAAAAATAATTAGTTTTGTTATCAATAATTCAATAAAGTCTAGAAAATAGTATGAATTATTTTTTATAAGTAAATTACTGAAATAAAGAATTTGACTGAAGAAGAAGAAAAAGAAAAGAAAAAAATGAGAGACGGGTTCAACTTGACGTGGGGGGTGGGGTGAGGCTGAGAGGTGAAGAAAAAGAAAGAAAATGAAGGGATGGATCACTTTAAAGTGGGGGGGGGGGGTGGAAGATGAAATCAAAATTAAAATAAGTCAAAAAGTAAGAGAGAGAGAAATAAAGAAAAA
>JAJONR010009503.1:0-12236 GCA_029582245.1 Solanum etuberosum
TACAAATATACATGGTATAAGAATTTTATACAATTACTTACATGTATACAATATTATAAATTAAACAATATACAAATCGTATAACTTATATATATATAGTAAAATTACAAATTTTTAAATCAAATTAAAGCACACCCTTAATGTCGAATCAGTACACTTCAAATATACAAATCGTGTCAGTCAAATTTTCGAACGAAAAATTAGAGTAGAATTGTTAATATACATTTTTTCTAATCTTGTATAAACAAAAATAATTTTTCGCGAACCATTAGAATGAAGAAAACAAAAATAATTTATTTTTCATAATTTCAATTATATACTATACAAATCAATTAACTTTCTTGTCGTTCAAAACATTAAGTTTTCTTGAAAGAAACGCTTACCTAGCATTGAATATACAAGAATATTGATTAATCGTATGCTTCAGTTGTTTGAGGAAACTAGTTGTTATGGTGTTTCTATCGCTATAGAAGTTTTTTTTGGAAAAATATTTGATTTTGGATGATTTGCTTGAATCATAAGATTATGTAAATTTTATATTAACGTATTTAGTGCTCATGTATCAATTTATTTAAAAAATAAAATATTGTATAAATTATACTAAAAAAAATATTATATACAAAATTAATGTTTCATAGCAAACTAAATTATACCCATAAAATGTAATTAAAAATCACCCCACATATATATTTAAGGGGCAATATTACAGTTTTTAAATCTACTTTTAAAATATTAAAACTTATAACATTTTAATTTCAAGTTATAACAGATCATTTTTTATTTAAAAATTAATTAAATTCCACTTTATTAAATAATTAGTCTATTATAATTATATTTTAATTAATAGGTGATATAAATACAAATTAATAGGTGATATAAATACAATTAATAAGAGAGAATCAATGATTATCTATTACCCTTTTTTAGGGATTTTTTTACCTTTCACACATAATATTACATTGATTCTAGGTAATTTTTTTACCGTCACAAGTCATCCCCCATCACCACGTTTCTCTCTTTCTCACACACCAAAACAACACCCCGCCACCCCCACGTTCAAAAGGTAAGAATTTCTCTATCACATCTTCATTCTTCTTCTTAGAAACCGTAAATCATCTCTCTCACCATAATCAGTTTTCTTCGTTGTACACTCAAAAGAAAGGCCAAATCTTCTTCGCTATACTAAGAATCAAGATTTTAGGATTTTCAAAAAAAGATGAGCATACACTTAGAAAGAGCTCAGATACGTAGAAGCGAGTTCTAATGTTGAAATTGAGGCTCCATCTTTTAACATCTTAACTCAAACGCCGCCGACCAATAAAAATGTAAATCCGGCGAACAAGAGTGTTACCCCTCACAGAAGAAACAAAGCGCAGTAAAGGAGAAGAAAAGAGAAGCAAAGAAAATTACAACTCCTCAAAATCGAAAGGGACAAAGAGAAAGGGGGAAATGGTGGACTGCGCATAGCAAAAGAACATGCTTTGGATACTACCTATTATCCTACGCTAAGACCAAGGAGATCAGTTGTCATACATATGATCAACTTAGACTTTCATTCCACGTTTATATTTTAGGATGTCGTTTATTCTTTATTCAGTTTTTGACAACAATATATACTATGCATTAATGCATAGTATTAAACAAAATTTATTGATTTCGTTCATGATTTTTAAAAATAAAAAGTATGTTTTATGTTGAGTATAAAAACATATATTGTTTTACTTAATTTTTTCATATGGATACAAATTGGATACCAATCCATATGGTGTTAGCATTAATTTTTCAACAAGTCGGATACAAATAGGATATCAACAGTAACCATTTTTAGTTTGAGATTTTTAGTTTTGAAAAATACTGCATACACAAACTGGTAAGAATTAAATATTTTGAAATTCTATTTAGATACCAAATGCATACGTTACAATTAGACTTTCAAAATGGATACCAATTGGATAATATTAATTAGTTTTAGCTTGACTCACTCAGTTGAAATTTTAATGATGTGTTATATTTTTAGGTAGCCAATTAGATACCAATTGCATACATTTTTAGATTTAATTTTTCCAGTTTGTTACCAATTGGATACAAATAACGTACAATTGTATTTTCAGTTTGATACAAATTATATACCAATGACATACATGGTTAGAGTTAAAAATATCAATTCGATATCAGTTGGATACCAATTAGATACCAATTACCTACACCGGTGGGCTTAATTTTTGTTTCAATGGATACCAATTGGATATCATGTGGATACCAAATGGTTACCAGTGGTAACCAGTTTTAAATTTTTTTAGTCTACATTTCAAAAACACCACATACACATAGGAGTAAGTAGTACACATAATAAATGTTCTGAAAACATAAATCATTAAATTAAAAGAGAAAAAAAATCAAATCGATAGGTTTGTCACAATTAAACAGCTAAATTAAAATTAAAATAAATTATGATTAATTTTCAGCAGCGTAATTTGAACATGTTTCCCTATTGTGTCCCTCCTGACGACATATGTTGCACGTAACTTTATACCTCTTGAATTTACATCAGCAAAAGCGTTCAAGTTGTGGTCTCCTTACCAAAAGAACACCAATTTCAAATCAATTGCTACCAGTAATTGTGTTTTTGTTATATAAATAGTATACCAAACGCATACAATTTTTTTATCAATTTCATATCAATATTAAACACTGATTCATACAAGATTCATATCAAAAAGAGTACAAAATCCAAACAAGTCAACTGTAAGCATTCTTTAATTATAAACATTAACCTGATCATTTCAATACCAATATCATACCAAGACTAAACACTGGTTCATACGAAATTCATACCAAAAAGAGTGAAAATTCAAAATAAACACTAACCTGAATATTTGAAACAGACACATTCAAAATAAACACTAACATGAACATTTATATATGCATTTCATACCAACACTAAACGCTAGTTCATACAAGAATCATACAAAGAATAGTACCAAATTCAAACAAGTTAATAAAAATTCTTTAATTATAAACTAACGGTATATAAATCAATTCCATTGTAGGTATATGCAAATTTCTATACCAAATTCATGTCAAAAATAAACAATTATTATTTAAAAATTGAACAGTATACATTAAAGGATTTGTTGAAATAAAAATTGAATACTATTCACTAAAACACATACGAAATACACACTAACTTCACTAAAACACATACGAAATACACACTAACTTGTACAATCTCATCTACCACCATACTTAATTAATATTGGTATGAAACCTTCCATCCCAGAGAAAGACAAAGGAAAAACAAAAAAATCGTGTGAAAAGAAAAAAAATTGAGAGACTTTGAGCGATGATGGAGAAACATACGGATATTGAGTAAAAGATACTGATTTATGTTTTGATAGACAATTAACAGGTGAGAGAAAAGACAATAACTGTTTTGAGCTAAACAAGAAAAATAAATATTTTGTTTGTTATTGTTTTTCTTATTTTATGCCTATTATTAATTATCATTACTATTATTAATTTATTTGTTAATTTATATTTAGTTTTTTTTAGTTTTTTATTTATTTAACAAATGTTATAGCATGTAATTGTTTAATGTTAAAACTTAAAACATAAATAATAATGTCATAACTAGTAATAATTAGTCTTACATATGTCAATTATAAAATTTTCACTTATATAAACTATACCTATAGAGCGTTATTTCATTAAATCTGTTTGCTATATATGAATTTTTTTCCAAAAAAAAAAGAGGAATTGACACAGACATACAACTATTATATACAATTGGCAACATATAGCCCAATATTAATTAGCAATTAATAGTCCCCCCAAAAAATAACACGTATTAGCCTAAAAGAAATATAACAAATTTTTTACAGTTTTTTTAAATCATGTGCAACCAATCACATTAAGTAAAGAGATGTGGGGTTATTTTTTCTTTCTTGTTTTTAACTCCTATAATTAAGGAAGTTAGCGTTTCAATTTCTTTAAATTCTCAAACTCAACTTTATTTATCAGTCTATTTAAAAAAATATTAACGCAATTTACAACAATATGTTTTTACTAATATACAGTAATTAGTTTATTAAAAAGACGGTTGCCTACTTTTAAGAAGTAAAAAAAAAAAATTATTAATTAACCCATTAAATTACATGAACTTTGAAGGAAGGAATTTTTTTAAAATTATTTAATTAACTTAAAAAGATTATGACTGCTTTTAAGGTAAGAAAATATATTATTAATGCTCAATTAACGTGTATTAATTATCAAATAATTGACAATAATTAATCAAATAATATTAAGAGGCAATGATTTTTATTAGAAACTTTAATAATACGTATGCATAAATTACCCAATAATTAAAGTTGCAGTTACATAATGTATACATAAAATAGTACTATATGTATACACAATAAATCATTCATAAAAATAGGCGTGTAATTTTTATTGATGTATACACTACTATAGCATGTATACATAAACTTTATAATGTATACATAAGAATATTACCAACAATTATAGGTATTAGTTATTACTATAATGAATACAAGAACAAGATTAATATGATACATGTATAAATTAAATTTTATTAATAAATTGTACATGTAATTTTGTTTATGTTGTCACATCCCTTTTCCGACCGGCGTGAGGATTTTTTCAATTTAAGTGACAATATTGAATAGAGATTATTTTCTTTTTTTTAGAGTCGCCACTTGGAATTGAGTTATGGTGTTTCAAATCACCTTTTTTTGGTGTATTGGATTTTTTGGGTGAATGCATATGTTTTGGTTTTGTGTCTTTGTGTGTTGCCGGTTTTTTATTTTTATTTTCTTTGGTTTGTACGTCTGCCCCCCCTTTGTATAGTGTAGATGGTTATGTGCAGATTGTTGTTGTGTTCTTGTACGTGTAGTATGTATAATGTGAGGGAGTGCATGTATGGATTGTTTAGTGGTGTGAGGGAGGATGAGTGGATTGAAGTGGGGTGAAGGTGAGTGGGTAGTGGGGCAAGGGTATGGGTAGTTTAAGTTATTTTTTTATTTTTTTATTTTATAAATTAAATATATATATAAATTATAATAATTATAATAATAATAATAATAATAATAATAATAATAATAAAAATAAAAATAAAAATATTAACGAATTATTTTGAAATATAAGAAGAGTCAAAAAGCTAGTCTAAAAATATAATTAAGAAATACTAGCTGGTTTTTTAAAAAAAATTAAATTAAAAAAAAAATAAAAAAAATTGTAGTTTTCAAATCTTTTAAAATAAACCTACTAAAATAAGATAAAAGAAAAATATCTAATTTATATATAAAAGCAATATTTATGTACTTAAAATGGTGTAATACCTTAAGTGCGGTAAAAAATTACGTGTCTACAGTTTGCCCCTCTTTGACTGGAAACACGAAGAGTTTTCAGACAAAGAAGTAGACAATGCGACAAATTTTGACCGGAATCTTATTTGAAAGGAAAAAATATGTGCGACCGAGTCTTGGTTTTGGACATCCTACATATTCCGGGTTATAAGGGAATCAGGTCACATGTAGTTCAAGTAAATAAGGTGATGAGTTGGAAGTTAAGTGAGGTTCCATCGAGGCTCCAGATCGCGGCTCATATCCTTACAATAAGAAAAATGAAAGTTAATAGTCAAAAGAAAAATAAGAGTACAAGCATCTATCTATGCATCTTATCTTGAGTCTTCACTTTCAGATATCACCTTGATTTTTTGGGTGAGTATCTTGATCTTGAATTGAATTTGATGCTTAACTTGCCACTTAAAGTGAGTTTTTGGCACTTTTCAAAATGACAATTTGAATATGTTCTTGAATGACTGCATATTTTCTTGATCAGAAGCTGAATAGAAATAGATGTCACGAAGTCAGGCTGCTACATGCATTGAAGAAGCTGATTCTGGCTATCATGGGATTGATCACTCTGAAAAGAGTTGAAACTTTGTTCTTGAATTTCAAATCCATGTTTCGCTTGAAGAAACCTGAAAATCATCACAAACAAAAGAAATAAATCAAAAATTTACCCCAGTTTTCACTGGAAAAAATTTGTGAGTTATTAGCAAATGTAGATTAAAAAAATAAACTCAGACTAGAAAGTGCTTATCCTAGGAGAAAAATAAAAATTAACGGTCTCAGACTAGGAAGTGTTTATCCTAGGAGAAAGTAACCAAATCCCATTATGTAGGAGGGTCATGTTGATCCCATTGTCCAGGAGGGTCCTGCTAATCTAAATCTCATTGTTTAGGAGGGTCCTACTACACTAATTTCCATTGTTTAGGAGGGTCCTGCTACTCTAATTCTTATTGTCCAGGAGGGTACTGCTACACTAATTCCCATTGTTAAGGAGGGTCCCGCTACACTAATTTACATTGTTTAGGAAGGTCCTGCTACTCTAATTCTCATTGTTTAGGAGGGTCCTGCTACACTAATTCCCCATTGTTTAGGAGGGTCCTACTACACTAATTCCCATTGTTTAGGAGGGTTCTGCTACTCTAATTCACATTGTCCATGAGGGTCCTGCTACACTAATTCCAATTGTTTAGGAGGGTCCTGCTACTCTCATTCCCATTGTCCAGGAGGGCCTGCTACTCTAATTCCCATTGTCCAGGAGGGTCCTGCTATACTAATTCTCATTATTTAGGAGGGTCGTGCTACAATAATTCTCATTGTTTAGGAGGGTCCTGCTACTCTAATTTCCATTGTCCAAGAGGGTCCTGCTACACTAATTCTCATTGTTTAGGAGGGTCCTGCTACACTAATTCTCATTGTTTAGGAGGGTCCTGCTACTCTAATTCCTATTGTCCCGGAGGGTCCTGCTACACTAATTCTCATTGTTTAGGAGGGTCCTGCTACACTAATTCACATTGTTTAGGAGGGTCCTGCTACTCTAATTCCCATTGTCCAAGAGGGTCCTGCTACACTAATTCTCATTGTCCAGGAGGGTACTGCTACACTAATTCCCATTGTTAAGGAGGGTCCCGCTACACTAATTTACATTGTTTAGGAGGGTCCTGCTACTCTAATTCTCGTTGTTTAGGAGGGTCCTGCTACACTAATTCCCCATTGTTTAGGAGGGTCCTGCTACACTAATTCTCATTGTTTAGGAGGGTCCTGCTACTCTAATTTTCATTGTCTAGGAGGGTCCTGCTACACTAATTTCCATTGTTTAGGAGGGCCCTGCTACACTAATTTCCATTGTTTAGGAGGGTCCTGCTACTCTAATTCCCATTGTCCAGGAGGGTCCTGCTAGACTAATTCTCATTGTTTAGGAGGGTCTTGCTACTCTAATTCCCATTGTCCGGGAGGGTCCTGCTACACTAATTTCCATTGATTAGGAGGGTCCTGCTACACTAATTCACATTCTTTAGGAGGGTCCTCCTACACTAATTCTCATTGTTTAGGAGGGTCCTGCTACTCTAATTTCCATTGTTCAGGAGGTCCTGCTACACTAATTCCCATTGTTTAGGAGGGTCCTGCTACACTAATTCACATTGTTTAGGAGGGTCCTGCTACTCTAATTCCCATTGTTTAGGAGGGTCTTGCTACACTAATTCCATTGTTTAGGAGGGTCCTGCTACATTAATTCTCATTGTTTAGGAGGGCCCTGCTACTCTAATTCCCATTGTCCAGGAGGTACCTGCTACACTAATTCTCATTGTTTAGGAGGGTCTTGCTACACTAATTCCCATTGTCCAGGAGGGTTCTCCTAGTCCCATTATGAGGAGGGTCCTCCTAATCCCATTATGAATTCTCATTGTTTAGGAGGGTCCTGCTACACTAATTCCCATTGTTTAGGAGAGTCCTACTACACTAATTCCCATTGTTTAGGAGCTAATCCCATTATGAGGAGGGTCCTGTTAGTCCCATTATGAGGAGTGTTCTGCTAATCCCATTATGAGGAGGGTCCTGCTAATCCCATTATGATGAGGGTCCTGCTACACTAATTCACATTGCTTAGGAGGGTCCTGCTACACTAATTCCCATTGTTTAGGAGGTTCCTGCTACACTAATTTCCATTGTTTAGGAGGTTCCTGCTAATACTACGTCACATTATTGCTAGTCCCATTATCTAGGAGGGTCCTGCTAGTGTCCCATTATCCAGGAGGGCCCTTGCTATACTACGTCCCATTATTCATGAGGGTCTTGCTAGTACCATTATCCAGGAGGGTCCTGTTGTACTACATCTCATTATCCAGGAGGGCCCTTGCTGTACTACATCCCATTATTTAGGAGGGTCCTGCTAGTCCCATTATCCAGGAGGGTCCTGCTAGTGTCCCATTATCCAGGAGGGCCCTTGCTATACTACGTCCCATTACTCAGGAGGGTCCTGCTAGTCCCATTATTCAGGAGGGTCCTGCTAGTGTCCCATTATCCAGGAGGGCCCTTGCTATACTACGTCCCATTATTCAAGAGGTCTTGCTAGTCCCATTATTCAGGAGGGTCCTGCTAGTCCCATTATTCAGGAGGGTCCTGCTAGTGTCCCATTATCAAGGAGGGCCCTTGCTATACTACGTCTCATTATTCAGGAGGGTCCTCTTAGTCTTATTATTCAAGAGGGTCCTGCTAGTGTCCCATTATCCAGGAGGGTCTTACTATACTAATCTCATTACTTAGGAAGATCTCGCTTAACAGAATCATCAAATAGAATCACAAAACATTATTTTTGCCCCAGTTTACACCAGAAAAATATCATGTAAGCTATTAGCATAAATGAGAAATACTTATATCAAAATAAAAATGCAAGACATCGATGCAATTAGGTTGTTTGTTCCCTAGAAATGAAAGATGGTATCTCAAGGGTGTTTGTTCCCTATAAATGAGAAATGATAGAATATTTGTTCCCTAGTAATGAGAGTGATTTTTTTTAACAAATAAAAATATGCCCAGTTCTTAAATTGCGGAACTTTGAAACTAATTTATCATTTTTTTGATTTTTTTTAAAGAAAAAAATGATCCAATTTGATTCCAATCTGTGAGACCGAGCCCTATTGTAAGACTGCCTACGTATCTTGTATAGCAAGAATCAGGTCAAACGTAATTCATATAAATCAAAAAATATTTTTCTTTTTCTTGATTTTTCCTACAAAAGAAATCTTTTGAGAAACGAATCAATTCATAGTTGACAATGTTTTGACTTTAGTTGGTACCAACAATTAGTATTATACATATGAATCACCTTCAACTACTTTCAGACAAATTTGAGGTCAACTTTGAGTAATCCCTATAGTTTCAAATGGTATCTCAAACGTACTTAAGTATTTACAAGATTTGTTCATCTTGCCTAAGTTAAGGGACTAGAACTAATCATATCTTCATGTTTCAAGTGCCCTTACAACAAATAAAGTCCTTTTTCACACACTATAGAATAATTTAGATCGTAGGACATTTTTGAAAGTCACTCACACTCAGAAAGATGTTCAATGCATGAGATTGAGATACCATATGCTCGATCCTCGTGTAAGTATCCACTAATGTGAGAACACCAAAATGAGATCAAATAAGACTTATCATTGGCTTGTAATGTAGGCTTAGGGAAAGGTAGGATATTCATTTGGGATAAAGTAACTATTTCCTCCTTAAAATTTGCACAATGCTCTCAATATTTTTTCATTTTCGCATTTGACCTTTGTTTTCTTGAAAGCTTCTCCTCATTTATTTTCTTCTTCTTTTTTCTCATTTTCTCTCCTTTTTGTTGGAGATTTTTTCATTTTTTATTCTAGATTTTCTTTGCCATTTTTTTTTTTTTGAACTTTTACATATTTGGCCTTTTCACTTTGTTACCCAACTTAGGTCTTTGGCACTGTGTAGCTAATTGATAGTGCGCTCAGGGAGGTGGGACCAAGAAATAGTGCATTTATGCACTCAAAGGATATGTGCTAAAATACGGTTATTCAGATAAAAATGTTCCAGGCTCAAAATGAGAGTTATATGGATAACATGTCATTCGGTGGGCTGGAAAGGCACAATCGGATCAAAGAAAGCCTATAATCCTTTCCCAAATTAAATGTTGCTCAAAATTTCGCTTCAACCAACATTCGAATCAAGTTCTAGATCAACAAAGTCATGTCATTGAATTTTATATATAAAGTTCACCACACAATGCACATGAAACATGCATTCGAATTGTTTTAGCCTTAACTTTAAGCAAAACAGTTTCTCAAGTATTACATAAGTATATCAAGAGGTACCAAAAGAAGTCTATAGGTCACAACAAAGTTGGTCTGTCTTTCCAAATAGTTTAACACTTTATTATTTTTTATTATGCACACTCCTAAATATGTTGGTACCAACCAAGTCAAAAAAAAATTCTAAATTAAAAAAAAAATCCCAAATTTTTTTATCCCTCCTTTTTTTTTTGCCCCAATTTTGTGACCAGGACTTTTTAGATTTTTTCTTAGTTGGACTGAACCTCAACATAAGGCTGCCTACGTATCTTGTGAAAGCAAGAATCAGGTCAAACGTAGTTCAGAAAGATTATAAACACAACATTATTTTTAACAAGAAATACTTCTCTCTCTTCTTTTTTTTAATTTTTAATAAGGATCACCGAACTCGAGGAGGGTTGCCTACGTATCTCATAGAGTTGAGAATCAGGTGTGCGTAGTTCGTTCAGATTGGACAGTAAGAAAAAAATTTAAGATATTAAAACTTTTTTTGACAAATGCAATTTGTCAAAGTATTATGAAAGTAAAATATTTTGAATTTTCTTTTTATAAACTGAAAAAAATAAAAAAAAAATTATTATTCTTTTCATTAAGTAACGCAAAATTTGTTATTTTATTTTTTAAAGAAATGTATAATAACTTCTAAAAGAAGAAATATTTTCGTGTTTTTCTCCCTTTTTTGTATTTTATAAATATCGAAAGATAATCTTTCGCATTCAACTAATCACACTAAAATGGGTCAACTTGCAAAGACTTCCTAAATAAATGCAATTCCATGTAGCACATAAAATGATCTAAGTGGTTAAGTAAGAGAGTGATACATGTCCTAGACGGACCCAACTCTTGTTTCGAGGCTCAATAAGTCAAATGCAAATGATGTAAATAAGCGGAGCCTACTAGGGATAAGCATGTCTGTATATCAGGTTTAATATGATTAAACCTAAATAGACTAGTGTTTAGACTGGCTTACCGAGTGGACAACTCGAGCCAGAGAGGGGCAACTTATCAGTAGCAACGCTTTTCCGACTTCATTGCTGATCCAACCCCGCCTAACATGTGCAACTAAAAATCCTTCACTGGGTGTCAAGACACTCCAGCTTTATCTTAATAGAAGTAAGATGCATAACTGCATTCCTGTGAATGTGTGTGAAGTGTTACTAGAGACTCAGAGTGGTTGAGGAAGCGAACACAATTTATTATAATTAAACAATATAAAAGCGATAAATGAGCAACAATGTAACACCCCGTATCCTGGACAGACCAGATTGCAGATTTGAGAAGCTACGGGCACCACCTACGGACCGTAAGGTGACCCACGGTCCGTCCTGGTGGTCTGTGGTTCACCACCTGGAGCCCCTCCCAGAAAAGCCCAGAAAAATTATTCTAAGTCTAGACCTACGCCAGGACACACAGACCGAAGGTCAGACTACGGTCCGTGGTCCAGGGCCGTAGGTCAGACCCTAAGCTTTCAGCTCCCATTTGTGAACGACAGCCGACCAGCACGGACCGTCAGTCCACTCACGGTCCGTCGGTCTGGTCCGTCGGTGACGCCGACAGCATTTAAGTCAGGGGTCGTTTGGTCTTTTCCCTATGCATTAGACCCCTAAACTACGTCGTCTAACCCCTAAACTATGTAGTTTTTGTCAGTTTAAGCCTAGTAACTTAATTAGAACTTACCCTAGTCAATTCATTCTCCAAAATTTAGCAAACTCAAAACAAAAGGGGAGAAAGAGTCGACCAAACCTTTTCCAAGAACGCAGTGAGTTTTCTTCAGTTCCAGCCCCGAAATCGAAAGATTTCTCCGTAAAATTCATCACCAGGTATGTGGGATTTCACTAGTGGGTTTCTTTCGCCCATTAGGTCCCTAGAATTCAGTCAGAATCTTGATTCCCTTGATATTATCTAGACCTAGGGTTTCTTGAATGTTAGAAATTATTGGGTTTTAGCTGTTAGATTGATCCAAATTAGATTATCATGTTGTTGCTCAGTTTCTTGCATGAAATTCAGAACCCTAGCTATGTAGTTCCTTTAGTTCATGAATTACACATGCTAG
>JAJONR010009504.1:0-35781 GCA_029582245.1 Solanum etuberosum
CCCCCCCCCCCCCCCCCCCCCCCCCCCCCCCCCCCCCCCCCCCCCCCCCCCCCCCCCCCCCCCCCCCCCCCCCCCCCCCCCCCCCCCCCGGTAGGGATAAAAATATATTTGAAATTTAAAAAATAAGAAAATTTTAAAAAAATATTTTATTTTTTTCAATGGGTAGGGTCGGGTACGGAGTATGGGTAGAGTAAGGAAAAAAATTAAAGGATGAAGTAGAGTTTTGGAAAATGTTTTCCTTAATTTTGGAAGGGAAGTCATTTTCCTTAAATTTAAAGAAAATGAGTTGATTTGGAAAATATTTTTCAAGAAGAGTGTTTTCTTTATACCAGGTGAAAAATTGAAAAAGGAGAATCCCTTTAGCTATATAAGGAGCTATCATCTATATGTAACAGTTAACTATCTGGATGATATAAATACTAGTGTCAAAAGTTAATTTTGGGACCATCTGAGAAGTTCGGAACTAAAAACAAAAAATAGTAATAAGTTGAAGCCACACAAAGAGAAACATAGGCTAGACAATTATTGTGGTTCCTCTCTCTCTCCCCTCTCCTCCTTTGTCCTACCCCCTCCTCCCATAAGCAACTTTTGGTTTAGCTGAACCATTCAGGTTAAGAGAGTTGGCGTAGCCGACACTCTTTCCCTAAGTTCCAAAAATCAACCAAGTATAGATTAAAAAATCTCTGAGGTATCCGACAGAAGAAGTAAGAACAGAAAACAAGAAGAAACAAGAAAGCACCAACAACTTAGTTAAATCATCGACAAGAAATCAAGTCTCTCTTGTTTATTTATCCATTTGTTGGGAAAGAGAACAAACAATATTATTTTGGGTAGAGACATTGTTTTGCCCCCCTAAATTGAGGATCTATTTGCCTTTTTTAACAGAAGGGCAAAACCAAAGATAGAATGTGTGTTGAATCTAACAACATTTAAAGGACTAGGTTGAGACTCTCAAAAAGTTAAAGGGCTCTCAAAACTTGAATCCCTAAAATATAAGCAATCATGCTCGAAAAACCAGTAACTTTGTATATAGCAATGCTGATTGGTCACACATAAATGGACAACCATTAGAACATTAAAGAAGAATTGATTATTCTTCGTCACGAGAAACTATTTCTAGCTCTTGACTTTCAATAACACAACTCATGTACACAACACTGCTAATATGCAGTATAAGACCCAACTACTGGTACTAAAGGCTTTTTATAGTAGTGCATCAGAGTGCGCTCATCACAATAAGCGCACCTGACATCCTAATATGACATACTCATATAATCATATCAACAAGCATGAACTACCCTACATCACATGTTAAATAACAAAAAGAATAAGAATTCTAGAGTTTTGCAAAACCACATTTAGACCAAAATCCTAAAAAACGGACATTTTATCAATATACACCATCAAAATAAAAAACCAATGATTGCCACTGAATGGTAGTGTGTTTTTTTCTTTTTTTTTTCTTGATCGGTAAGCAAAATGTGTTATTGAAAGATAAAATACCGACACCAAGGAGGTGATTGGAGTATACAAAAGTGGGCAGTCCCCTACACCAAAAAAGGGGAAAGAAAAGAAAAAAGCAAAATAAGGGAATTTTTTTTATACAGAACTATCCCTGTTGAGAGATAATGAAGTTTAACAAAATATAAATAAGTAAAAGCAACTATTACGCCTCAGTCACAAACAAAGCTAATGAAGTTTCAAATGTGTGAAATATAGAATACATGTTCTTTTTTTTAAAAAAAAAATATTCTGTGTGAATCATATATCTTGAAATTTGCACCAAAGAGCAGCAAACATAGGTAGTCTGTATTTTCTTATCCTATACCGTGACTGTGAGAAATATACGGGAATAAATATTATTAAATTGTTGTATCTACATTATTACATAAAGACCCTATTTATAGATACTACAATACAATCCTTTACCAACTAGGATACTGTATACTATTCTTATCCTATTCCTATTCCTATTCCAAATAGAATTGTATAAACCTATTCTTATTCTAACACTCCCCCTCAAGCTAGTGCATACAAGTCATGTACCTAGCTTGTTACAAATGTAATTAATACAAGGACCGATGAGGGGTTTGATGAGATATCTGCCAGTTGATCACTAAACTTCGATCAACTTCACAAAATTGACAATCAATCTCAATGTGCTTGTCTTCTCATGAAATACTGGATTTGATGCATAATGCCAATCAATCTCAATGTGCTTGGTCTTCTCATGAAATATTAAATTTGATGCATAATGTCGATAAAACACAAAGTGATAAAATTATAGTGTTGAACTTCCCAACCAAGCATAAGAAGACTGTTTCAGACCATAGAATGACTTACGTAATCAACATACAAGGCTACTAAACTCCCCATAAGCAACAAAATTAGGTGGTTGCTCCATATAGACTTCTTCACAATGCAGCGATTGTCGGAAAGTGCTCAAAATCTGGTATAAAATATATGGATCGTCTTGGAAACAATAGATGAGTCCATATCAAACAAGAAAGTCACTGAAAAATTGACCAGAACATGCTCATGCGCCGAAGTATTAGGTTTGATGGTTGAAAGTGGTCACAATCTGAGAAATAAAATTATTCGGGTAGGGTCGGAATGATGGCACGACTCTACTGAAAAATAGATATTATATGGATAGAGTCAGATTGACGGCACGACCCTATTGAAAAAGAGAAATTATGTGGGTAAGGTCAGAGTGATGGCACGACCCTACACAAATAAGAAAGTAGTCACCGGAAAAAAATGATGCTATGCAAATCAGATATGAGAAAGTAGTCACCGGAAAGATGGCATGGTACTACACAAATCGGATATAAAAAAGTACTCATCGGAATGATGACACGGTGATACACAAATAAGATATGAGAAAATAATCACCAGAAAAGATACACGATGGACCCTACTTTTGCTAACATAATCATTGGCCAGACGGGCGACATATATGGGTAATAGCCGCCCGCCGGCTGCGGAAACTCTTTGATTGTTTACCAAAATTGTAAAGACTCTGATTCCATGCGAGAGATATAGGAGAAAAATATTATTGAAATGTTGTATCTACATTATTACATAGAAACCCTATTTATAGATACTACAATACAATCCCTTTGAAATTGTACTACAATTAATCCTTTACCAAGTAGGATACTATTTACTGTTCCGATTCCTATTACTATTCTTATTCCTATTCCTATTCCTATTTCTATTCCTATTCTAAAAGGATTGTATAAACCAATTCTTATTCTTATTCTAACAGTGATTACTTTGCCTCAAAACACCTAGAGTTTCTTTTTTTGAATAGGAAAGCACGTGAGTTTCTTTCTTCTCATAGAATCCAAAAACACCTAAAACCATTAGTGAATGGTAGTGTTTATTAAGCAACAATGAGATCATATAAGAAGTTTTGTCTGGTTGATGCTCATAACATGGCACATAACGTCAAAAATTGTAGACATCATTTTGTGTTGAGTCAATATAGGAAAATGGGATGAAGCATGAAATAAATCTGAACAAAAAACAAACACAGAAGACAAGATGTATACGATCAAATGTTCAGGAAATAAATAGGTTTTCCAATAATTTACCAGAACCATTGAGAATTTTAATCATGTTTCCAGCAGCACCTCGCACAACTAAGCGAAAATCTCTCTTCAGGCCAACATGCTTGGCGTATTTCTGCATAGCATATTTATGAGCAGTTATTTTCACAACGAATTCTGGTTGATTGACACCATAGACGTGAAATCTAGAAGGGTTTTTTTACTGGGTTACTACAACTTTTAACAGATTATGCATATTAATGACTACATAAATGCTGGTAGTCTTCATCACTCTCAGATCTCAATTACAAGGCCAGACCTAGTTAGTCTGTAATAGAGTTGATCAAACAATAAAAATAGATGTGAAATCTAGAAGGTTTTTTTAACTGGGTTAATACAACTTTTAACAGATTATGCATATTAATGACTACATAAATGCTGGTTGTCATCATCACTCTCAGATCTCAATTACAAGGCCAGACTAGTTACTCTCTAGTAGAGTTGATCAAATAATAAAAATGCCACACATGCTTTACGAGTATTGCATGGAAAGAAATACCTGTAGCAACGTGGATAATGACATAAGAATTTTAAGAATATGCAAGATACAACAGAATGAGGACTCCAGTGGCTTTACAAGTTCTTTGTTTCACTTTATATGCAATAATATTGGGACACAGGTCTAGGATGTTAATTTGACTTATATATTATCTTAGTGATAGTACCTGGTAATGGAGTGCACATCAGTTTTGGAAGGATAAATGGCTTAACAACACAGCACTCATGGATGTCTATCCTAGCATCTTCAACATTGCTCAAGACAAAGACTCCACAATTGCTCAGAATGGGAGTAACAACAACTGGGATATGCACTTAAGAAGGTATGTCCAAGACTGGGAAATGGATAGTTTTATGGATTTATTCGCAAAAGTGGAGAGTTGCAACATAAATAAAGACCTTCAAGATACCATGTGTTGGGGCAGTAAGGGTATATTCACAGTCAAGGACTGTTACAGGCAGATCTGCAAGCAAAATCAGGTGCTGGATTCTTGGCCATGGAAATTGATTTGAAGAACCAAGCTACCTATTAAGGTCATATGCTTCAACTAGATTGCCTCTAACACTAGACAACCTTAACAGGAAAGCACTTCTGCTGGTTAACAGATGTCACCGATGTAACAAGGATCTGGAATCTGTTAATCACTTGTTTTTGCACTGTCCAGTAGCTACTGGTGTTTGGAACATGTTTTGCACCCTTTCTGGCCTGAGTTGGGTTATGCCAAAAACATGAGACAGGCACTTTTGTGTTGGAGTTTATGGAAAGTTGATAAGGCCATCAAGAAAATCTGGTTGATGAACAAGAGATGTTTTGATGGCATCTCAACTCCAAATCATTCTCTTAAAGCTAAATGCATACTTAACCATTTTTGTTGGTCAAAGTTGACCCCAGCCCTCAGTGCTGGACATTTTCTAGACTTTGTTAGCACCCTAGTTCTAGATTAACACTTTGTATAGGAGCTGAACTGAGCTAAATACTCCTTTTTGTCCCTCTGTTACTTGTAACTTTGCATCTCCTTGATGCATTTTAATGAAACAAATTACTTCATTAAAAAAAAGTGATGGTGGAAGAGACATTAAAGTACTGGTTGAAAAGTCAGTTCAATAGAGAAAATATGACATCAAAGTTTAGACGTTCTACAGTTTAATGAATAGAAATTCTTGAAACTGTATCTTCACAATTCAACCTTTTCCAATTCTTGAAAGTGTTGTATTGGATAGAGAACTCTAGTTAAGATAATACCTACTTCGCCTTAAACAGACAAATTATTTCACATTAAATGAATTGGACCTGGATAGAGTGTAATGAGGATTCATAATAGAAACCCCAACTAGTTTAGGATTGAAGCGCTATTAGTTGATTGCATAGGAATATTGTATTGACAGTGAAATCTGGTACTAAGTGGTTGTCACATAAGTACAGGATGTCCAAGGAAGATAAGGGACCTGCCTTGATAGCCTATAATAGGGAGATACTACCCAGAAGTTTTTGATAGGTACCTTATATAAACATTAGTGTCAATCATCCATAGCGCGCATCAAGTATTTAGTTCTTAACTCTCTTATCTTGCTTTCTCAAGAAAAATATGCCTTCAAAGGCTACCATTTGGTCAAGTGGAACTCAGTCATTTGTGCAAAAAAATGGGGTGGTTTGGGTATCAAGAACCTGAAAATCCAAAGTAAAGCTCTAATGATGAAGTGGTTGTGGAAGTTCACCAAAGAAAACCACTTATTGTGGGGAAGAGTGATTAAAGCCAAATATGAACAAGAGGATAGCTAGATGACCAAGGAGGTCAATACTCCATATGGGGTCAGCCTATGGAGGTCTATCAGATCCCTTTGGAGTGAGTTGAAAACTCAATCAAGAATCAAAGTGGCAAATGGAAACAAAACCAGATTTTGGAAGGATAATTGGCATGAGGTTGGTATCATGGACAACTTGATGAGCAGAGGTATGACACTGTGCTCAAGATGCTTCCTATGTAAAGAAACTGAGACAGTCAACCATCTATTTCTGCACTGTCCATACACAGCTCATTTGTGGGGAATCATCCTAAACCTTAAGGGTATAGCATGGACAATGCCAGGCAAGATAATAGAGGCTCTTAGCAGCTGGGAGGGAACATGTTCACATGCTAAGGATAGGAGTAGATGGAGAATTGTCCCAACTTGTATCTGGTGGACAATTTGGAAGGAGAGGAATTCCAGATGTTTTGAGAGCTTAGAAAATGATGTGCAGAAGATCAAATTGAACTTCATCTTACTGCTATGTTTTTGGTGTAATCAGATTTACTCTAATGATACTGTGTCTATCATAGACGTTCTAGATTCTTTATAGCTAGAGAAGAAAGGCACTAGAGCTCTATTGTAAATACGGTTTCAGTGGGTAGTACTGTTTTGATCCTTGATATGATACAAGTTACTGATTTCAAAAAAATAAAAATAAGACTAAATAAATTAAGAAAATCACAGAAGGATATTATAAATTGGTCAGACAGCTGAAGATGAAAAAACTAAGTCAAACATGTGTCTATGATGCTTCTCCACATATCCAACAGCCCTTGTGTTCAACATGGATTCCGACATGAGATAGTGTCCTTGCGAATGCTTTGTGTCATAAATCATTTTTATTTTCAACGGACTAAGGACTAATTTACCTCATTAACAGGAGCTTCATTGTCTCGTATAACTGCATCATGACTGTCAATTTCCTCTCCAAACTGCGTCTTCAAGAGGTCTCCAGAATTGCCAACGACTGCACATCTTCTGAATTGTCGAGGGTGAAACGGAGGCTTAGCTGGTAAAGTTAGATTGAGATGTTCTTCGCAAAGAGTCTGATTGTAACATTTGTCTGCTCCTCTGCAAACAGGAAAAGTAGAAACTAAAAAGGAAACAATGAAATAAAATAATATGAAGATCAAATCACATTAAATCTATCATTAATTGATTAAGAAGGTGAATGGTGGATGAAGCCAATAACTTACAGCTGTGCAATCCTTTTTGCTGCATAGTCAAACCATCCATCAGGCCGAGAATCCAAATATTCTCTTGTCAACACTGTCGTCATGTTACGATACTGCATTTCAGATAATCCCAAGATATTTTAATGAGTCTAGTAGTGGAAGCCCCAAAACATGAATTAATTAACATGAATAACAAGTATGAGGAACCTGCTCCCACAGAAGTATTGCTTCGCAAACATCGTACTTGTACTCCAATGGTTCAAAGATCTTGAACTGCTCATTATACTGCAAGATAGAATGAATGGGGAAAGGGAAATGCATTTCAGTGTGTTGTAGATAACTGACAAGGTAACCAACAGGTAGGAGATGGACGAGAGACAAACCCAAGTGCTATTAGTTCCTTGGGGAAACTTGAGAATGACATTGCAATGATCAATTATATGAGCAGTCAATCCCAGGCCTCGGTTAGCCTGTAAGCAGAAATTCCACATCATATGTGGAGTATACATAGTATAATGTGCTGAAAATGAATATCAGTTTTCAACAAAATATAGGAGATCCATGGAAATAATTAGATTGGAAGAAGGCGCAAACAATATCGAAATTAGTAAAGGGAGGTAATTACGACGCATTGCTGAAGGTTAGACTGGAAGTGGGACAAGATCGGAATATCCAAATTAACGGGAGTCCAACTACCTGGATGCATCAAATTCAAAATAGTAAATTAGCGAAGAGGATTTTAAAATAATTAGGGTTTAAGGAAAAGAAGATATATAGTACCAGTGAAGAAAGAGGACTGAATGGCGATAAGGATAATGGAGAAGAGAGCAGCAACAGAGAGAAGACGAACAAGAGCTGGTTTCCTGC
Organism: Solanum etuberosum; assembly: GCA_029582245.1. NCBI lineage: Eukaryota > Viridiplantae > Streptophyta > Magnoliopsida > Solanales > Solanaceae > Solanum > Solanum etuberosum. The sequence goes on from JAJONR010009504.1 coordinate 7,943, forward strand.
TGAACCTCAGTCGTGTCATTTGGGATCAAGATCTCACACTTGTTTTCCCTTTCTTTTGTGAATAACTATCACATTAATTTTGGACTTTTGCTTTTATTACTCGTCATATTTAATGTGCAAATGCAAAGGTGGAAAAAATCACTCATTTCGATAAGATAATTGATGCCCTTTGTATAAGTGGGAAAGACTAAAAGCGGCTGCTCGTAAACCAAACAAGTTACATCTATTACCTCTTGAATTCAATCATATATATATATATGTAAAAAAAAAAAATCTTAGGCCCGCCTACGTGGCACCACCACAAATCAGGATTCCCTTTTAATTTATTTATTTTCAAAACTAGTCTTCCCTTTCATGAAGAATTATGACTTTATGAAAAGTTGTGATTTTAATGAAGAGTTGCGGCTTTTATTATTTTTTTAAGAAACACCTTAGATAGTTGTATTTTGGTAGGACTAAAGAAATATTTGAAGTACAAGTAAATTATATGTGTTGTATGAATACTTTACTGGAAAAACCCAAAAAATCGAAAAACACGAAAAAATCCGAAAAAACCCGAGGTTGAAAAACCCGAGTTTTATTGGTTTGGTTTGGTTTATAAATTTAAAAATCCGACACAAATGGTTTGGTTTGATAATTGAAAAACCCGAACCAACCCGGCCATGTACACCCCTACCATGCATATAGATGATAAAAATAAACTAACCATTGTAAAATTTCAAAAGGAAATTAATGAATCTGTAAAATGAAATTATGTAAACTAGGAGAAAATAGTGTTATGATTTGTAATTTTGTCTTTTCTTTTAATAAAACAAATGGTAAACTACAATTGAATAACCTCTTTACTCTTAAAAATAAATTTATATAAAAATACTATAACATCAAAATACAAGAAAAGTTCTATTCTAATAAATTTAAAGAAGAATGTTCTAACTGCGCGAAGCCCGGACACATTTACTAGTAAGATAATATTTCAGAAGATCACTATATAAATATACGGTCTCATTAATATAATAAATTAATAAATCTTTAAAAGTATAAATATATCAAAGACAATTTAGTGAACTATGATTCTATTGTGTTCTATTTATTTTTGTTGAAATTTAAATCTAAGCTTATCTCTAACTTTTCTTATTGCATCCAAAAGTTTTGGCGTTGTTTTTTCGAACTGCACCATAAAATTGTGAAGAGTTCTAAATGCGATAAGTGTTTCCTTACCCATAACAAGTTCCAAATGTATTGTATCATCTTCAACTTAATCATCAACTTAACCAAAAAAAATTTTATCATCAACATTATTTTTTTCAATGTTATCCACAATTTCTTCTAAGCTCTCAACCTTTGAACATGTATCTTTTTCACCAATCCAACAAGTTATTAATGTTCATTTTATTGCAATAACCAAGATCATTAATCATGACCTCAAGTTCATAATTGACGTTTTCACAAGTAGGTTCATTTAATTAATTCTCTGAGATTTCATTCCCGGACAAATCTTACAATGTCGAAACACTTTTCATATCAATAAATATTAATTTATCGATTAAATAATATCTCATAACGCAATAACCAATACGTGTTATACTCCTACAATCCCACATATTTCATTCTTAAACTTTTACTTTTGCATACTCGACCACGGTATGTTATAAATTTTATCCTTCCAAATTTAGCGTCTTGGTTTCTAATAAAATATTAGGTTTATCTCCCTTTAATTAAAGTGATAAATTGTTTCAACTTTAATTATTTCATATTACTGTAAATGAATTATTACAAAGAAATCAAAATTAAAATTGGTAAGCATAATGTTGATAAACTGATGAAACTTGAAGAGATATCTCAAAAATTATCCCTTGTTTTTATGTTGGATCTTTTTCCATTTTTTGTAAATTTCAGAGACCAGTATTTGGTAAGGAATATTTGAAGTCAAAGTGCATTTGGACGTCGTTTTAGTTTTACCATATATGCAAGGATGGGAGGAAAGAGAGTAAAAACTAAAAAAGGAAGATGTAGGACGCGAAAACAGCTTATCCTACAACAACTTCACAACACTATCAAAACACCATGCTCAATCAAACCTACTAGGTGAGTAACAACTAACAAATCTCAGTTCCTAATAAAAGGCAAAACATCTCTTAAATATACAGATAGATTTCCTTATCACGTCCCTTCAAAATTCAGTAACGTCTACCACCAGAAGTTGACATTAGGATCCGATTTGGCTTCTTCCCCCTCTTCCCTGCATCATTTGACTTAGAAGCATTGGGACCTTCAACAACTTTTGCTTTGGAGGTTACATTTGCAAAGGACAGGATTCCAGGACTCCTCGTTCCTGAGAGAAATGAAGTCCACTGGTTAAACAATAACACGTTTACGGCAAACTGTGATGAAAACATGACAAACAATTATTCGGATCATAGCAGATACTCAATGTCAATAGTCAAGTAGGAGATTTAAAAAGATACCACCTGCAACAGAAGAATCATGTGCAGACTCATCCATTTTCAGCGCTGGAGGATCACATCCAGCAGCAAAACCAAGCCTTGCAACATTGGAGAACAGTTGCCTGCCTCCAGGCACAGGGGAGCTTGATGATGTTACAGTTACACTCGTACTTCCCAAAGCTTATCACAAATACAAACACAAGAACAATCATTTCAACTAATGGGAAGATGGTTAGTACCTACGTAAAGGCGTAAAGCAATATCGTAAAAACTTCAAAAATAAAAATCAAATTGCAAGGCTTTTGCAGTCATGAAGAAGTACTATTTAATGTCAAAACTGCAAAATAGTAAAAGTCAAACTTCTGAAAGATCACCACTATCAAGCTTCAATTTAGCTTACTAAAGTACCCATTTTCTATAACAATTTGAGTCACAGGATTACTACCATGAAATGTGATTGTATATGTTGAAACATAATTAAGCAAATAACAATGTGCTCCCTCAAACCGCTTAAACTTTTGGATGTGATGGTCATAGACTTAACATGGTACCAAACTAAGTTGCTCGGACCGGGGTGCGGGTGTACGATACGGGTGCGGATCTAGAGGTCGGGATCCTTCATACAGATCCAGGTATGAATACGGGTGCAGAGATTCAACTAAAACTAATTTAAATATCTAAAAGTAGAGTTATAAAAATCTGCCTAAATTATGGACAAGTTGGAAAGAAAGGAATGCACAATTTCTTTAGAGCAAAGTTTGAATCTTTAATTATTATTAAGTACAAATGCATCTTCTTACTGCTTTATTGGTGTAACATGGCTATTGCAAATGACTTGAGTTCATTGCACATACTAGTGTTTGACCTGTAGATATCTTTAAAGCACATTCTGATTGCTGACTTTTTAATACAAATACCTTCCAATGACAAAAGAAACATCTGCCTAAATTATGATTTCACCCTACCTTTTGTTTTGATTTCAGAATCATCATCTGTCTCGAATTTCTATATCGATTTCGGTCGAAGTACTCAAAACCGATAGACCATATCCGGTATGGATCCCACACCCACGTCGTGTCGACACGAGTGCGGCACCAAAAGTGAAGAGTTCGCACAACTCAGATATCAGTGCATGACAATGGTAGCAGAACAGGCAGAGATCCTGCCAAGTCTCATTGCAACCCATTTATCAAAAGTGAATTCCACGTGCTTGCCATGAATTGAATCAAGCTCACACATGAGATAACGTATTGAAGAGACAATATATATATATATAAATATATTATTATAAAGCTAGGCAAAAGAAGAGTGATGCGGAACCCCTCTTTGGCCAAGAAATACAGTTATCTTTTTTGGCCTTTTTCCTATTTTTCCATTTCTGTCCTATATTAAAAAAAAGTCTTTTAACTCTAAAAATCTGAATTATCACTACCCAACCTTTCATACTCCACGTTTATTTTCAGTCAACTCATATTATCTTAGAGGCCACAAAAATCTTTATTAAAGAGACATTAATGCAGCCCTTTGCCTTCCCTAAAGAAGCCCAACTAGCATATTTTGACAAAAATAGTAATGTTGGACATAAATAAAAATTGATTCTCTTAATGCTCTGTTAATGTAATTACTATGCAATTAAGCTTTAGAAATGAAAAGTCAATAAGCTAACTAGAAGATATAACATCCAGCCTTTGGAGCAATGATCGGACTTATAATTGTGATGCTTACATATAAGAGGCGGAGGAATGGGAGAAGGAAGCAACAAATGAGAAGTTGAGAAAAGATGTAACAATAGTAAATTTCAAGCAGCAAAAAATAAAGAAAAGAGTCCAGCTGCAACTATAAGTCCAAAAATATTTGAAATACTTCTTCTTTTATTTCAGAATTGTTCAAAGAGGATTTTAAGACCATAACTGACATGGAAGAAATAAAGAAGCTATAATTAAGGATTGGAATTATCAAGGTGAGATTATAGCTTCGGTTCTCTGTGTATACGTCGGGTGTTTTAGGTTTATATGACGATATTGAGATTTAGTTAATTAACTTTTTCAATATGATGATTTAAAGATGTTCAGATTTATTTGCTTAGCAAGTGTTTTCTGTTTTAGTATTTACTCTCTTGTACTTTTTTTTTTTGAAACTGGTAACTTTGTATTCCTCGGCATTAAGGGCTATGCTGCCACCTCCAAAAGTGTTGGTTACATAGAAACTAAAACAAAAAAAAGAAAACAGATGAAATCCACTAGTTGAATTTCTTGTTCTATGTTCATTTCTTTACACCAAAAACCTAATTCATTCATCCTCTTGTACTTTTTTTAGTAGGCTTATTGACATTGCTTAGTAATTTAATGTCATTTGATGTTTGTAATGCGATAACTTAGAAAATAATTTGCTTTACACCCATGTAACACAATAATAGTTAATTACCGCAATACCAATGACTATTAACATAATAGTAGTTTCTTTCATAACTGATCAAATCCATGTCTCTTAGTAATGTCTTATCCTTATTCAGAGGCCGTCAAAAAATAGAGAGATAATGAACAATAAAAAAGTTTTTTGATGGGAGAGAAGAGTTGAAGGGAAGTAAATGGAAGAATGAATGATGTCGATCTAAAAAGGTAAAGGAACGAGAGACTTAGAAGGACTTCATTCACTATTTAATGAAGCTTTTGATATGAGGATCTCTTGAAAAATATATGTGATATAAGCAAAGTAAAGAAATATACTAGAACAGATATTCATGTTGAAAATAATTCAATTCATTCATTTCAGAAGAAAAAGATTATATGATAATTCTAATCCGTGTGACCTGCGAAAAAATTCACCAGTTAAATGAATAGAAATGTTTCCTCTCTCTAACAGTTTAAGTTTTTAGATGAGATGATCACACACTTCAATAGTATACACAAGATAAGCACTGTAACCTCTCTTAACGAAGATTATGTACTTAAAGGAATATAGTTGTCTTATAACCAACCAAGTAATGAAGAAGCATGAAGGAAGCAGAAACACACTATCACCAATGTCAAATAGCAGCAGACTTATGGAGTATGTTTTAAGCTCTTTTTGGTCTCAAATGGGTCATGCCTCAGAATATCAGGGATGTTTTGATAAGCTGGAGTTGCTGGAAAGTTGATAGCACCATCAAGAGAATCTGGAAGATGATACCTGCAGCCATTTTTTGGAGTATCTGGAACGAAAGGAATAGAAGATGCTTTGATGGAATATCAACTACCTACCAAACTTTAAAAGTTAATTGCCTCATGTTTTTGTATAGTTGGGTTTATTTATCCCCTCTAGATTCCACTGATATTTCTGAACTTTGTCAGCTCCCTGACTCTTAACTAACAATGTAAAGGAGAGCTGACCTTTTGCTATTTTTCTTTTGTAACTATTATGCATCTACTTGATGCTTGCAATAGAACTAATCACTTCATCAAAAAAAGTAATGGCATGACTCATCTTCCACTTATAAAAGATGGGGGGTGGGTGGGGTGGGGTGGGGATTATACTCCGGGATGGTTAAAATGCCAAACCACATAAGATGAGAGCATAAAATTCCTTATATAAAATAGCAATTTTTGACGTACCTTCGAAGTCATCGCTAGTGAAAGTAGGTTGTTCTGTAAAAGAAGGTTCTGAAAAGCTGAAAGGCAAAGGCTCTAAGTACATGCCAGTGGCTTCAGCTTTAACTTGTTCACGCCGTTCCTGAAAAAGAAAAAATATCAACTTTGAAGATCTCCTCAATAAAAGGAATCATCCAAACCAAGTTCCTTTCTAAATTGTGTGCACTGTCAACTTCGTATATCATGAGAATGAGAGGCTAAAGTATACCAGAAGGACCAAGCTATGAGGAGCTTCTCAGAGACGCTTTTGGACCTTCAGCTAATGGATTTGCCTTGCGAGGGGAACAATACACTTCGTCTAGAGGGGATGACACTCTACAAGCCTCAAGAATTGATAGGTTCCTTATCTTTCATACTGGAATGAAAGCTTCAAAGCTATCAAGCAGTTGACACTGCCAGGAGTCATTTCAATTTTCAGACCACAAAGCTCTTCTGCTATAAGGTGAAGACTGGGACTCAACACCATCTTACTTCGAGTTTGAAAATATGTGGCTTCAACAAGTGGGGTTCACTGATATGGTGAAGAGGTGGTGGCAGAATTACACAACAAGTGGCAGTCCAGACTTTGTACTAAGTTAGAATATAGAAGTTAAGGAACTTGAAAAAAGGACAACTACAACTGGAACAGGGAAGTATATGGCAAGCTAGAAACAAGTAGAAGCAGGGCTCTAGATGAACTTTCAGCTTTAGAACAGGCAAGAGAAAACAGAATTCCAACTAACTCAGCGGAGACAAAAAGCACTAGGTGATTCTTTCCATCCTTAGCCTTGGTGGATAGAGTTACCAAGTACTTGTTGCTGGTGGAAGGTGGCAGGTATCCCGTGGAATTAGTCGAGGTGCGCGAAAGCTGTCCCGGATACCACGGTCATCAAAAAAAAAAAAACAGAATTCCAACTCAAGGTTCCTGAATCTGAAAATGGAGTTGGAGAGATTGCTAAAGCTGAAGAAACCTCATGGTGACAAAATCAAGATGTTTATGGTTAAGAGTAGGGGACATGAATACAAGATACTTCCGAACACTAGCCAACTCACAAAGGAGATTCTATTCAATTGACAAGCTCAAAATAGAAAGTGAAACTTCTACATGTATTCTCAAACGTCTATTAGGTAATTAAGTTAACCACAGTAAATATGTATCTATGTTAATAATACACATCAACCTCAATTGGAACAAGCCTGAGATTTTAAAGCTTACTAAGGCTAATGGTATAATTAAAGAAGGTGACATATTTAAGTGCTTAACTTATTTACGTACATTTGAGAACACGCGGAAAAAAGAAATCAAAAATTTGAACTTACGTGTTCAGGTGATTTATTGGAAGAAGCCGTAGTTCGGTGTCTAAATGAAATTTAGTGGTAAGTAAGGAATTGTTTGTGTATTAAGCCAAAAAAGAAAGTAGAGTCCTACACATTTTCTCTCTAGAAAGTTCCTTCATCCTGCACTTGAATCTTTAAGCAATTTCTGCTGTTCACACTGGGGGCTTTTCTAAACATCATAAACCCATGATGCTAAATCATTGAATTGCACAAGAAAAGAAAAATCAGCTGTAATTCTGATAAAAGTGTGGGTTACAAACCTTCCTAGCTAGCCACTTCCTTTGTTTTTCCCTACTTCTGATTTCCTCGATAAACGGAGAAAGTGCATCCATGGGAATTATCTTGCTGAGATCAATTTCACAAAGCTGGAAATTACAAGTGAAAATAATTAGAGTGATCAAACAATTAATGAAGTGAAGTCAGCACACTTCCAGAAATAAGCATCATGGCAACTACCTGAAATGTTGTTGTCAAAGAAAAATGACTTAGGAAGCGGTAGCGCCTTCTCATGGCCTCCGATTGCGTCACGGACTCCATTTGTAAAATCTTTCCACTGATTCTGTATCCAAGATTTTCTCTAATAAGTTGTTGCGGAATAACAAAAGGCATATGGTCAAAACACATTCACATCAGCAGGTATAATGTTATCTTTTGCAATCAGTTTCGCTACAGCACTCGCTGCTCTAGCTAATTGTCCACTTTCAGGTAAGCATGGTATTTACCACCATTTAGCCTCTGTCCCTCCCCACATAGACCAATTCCCTCTCTCAGCACATGGTGTAGTTCACCACCTCCACCCCCACCCCCACCCCCAAAGAAAAAAAAAACAAATAGAAAACTGTCACAGCAAGCGGCAACTTTGTGCCTTTTCTAAACTCCCACCTATCCAACCTCGCCCTTGTGTTTTTATTTTATTTTAATGAAGTATATCATTAATAGGCATCAAGTGGATGCAAGTATTAGTAAAAGTAATGTTAGCTTCAATACAACATATTGACTAAGCTAGGGAAAGGGAGCTAACAAAATCCAAAAGGTTAACTGGACTTCATCCTTCCCCTTTGTCATAGCAAACCCACCCCTTCCTATGGCCTTTGAAAGCCAAAGGAAATCACCATCACCAACCCCTTCTGGTCTATTTACCACCAGCACCTACAGGTCCTCTAGAATATGTCCAAATCATATGGCTCTCCCTACCCAAATACAGTTTGAATCCCACCCAGTTCAAGAACCAAAAATGAAGCTAGCTAACCTTCTGTTAAGTAGTCCAGAGAAGGTAAAGGGGGTTGAAATGAGATTTAAGCTGGAAATTTAAAGGGTGAGGAACTCTCCCCTTTCATGTCATGTGTAAGCCCTTCTTTTCCTTTTAATGTACCTTAGATGAATTGGTTTACTAATACACACCGCTTCATATTTTGGAAAAAGGGGCCTTTAGAAAATGCATATATATAACAAGGAAACCCTTTTAAAGGGCTGGAGGAACATTAACATAGACCTCACTGTTCTTACCTCCAAAAAGCACATACGGTAACATTCATCTTTCCCCAAATGTTTGACCTAACTTGCACTGGCTTCACCAGTTAATGATTTGGTCTTTAGATGAACCTAAAAATTTGACTAAGGGTGAAATTGGACAAGCCAAGATATGGTGAATATTATGGATGAAGTTGGAGCAAAATAATTAACCAGTAAGAGAAAGGATAACCGAGCCAAGAAAGAGGGAAAAGAAAAGGGAAGACCCCATTCAACAGACTGTTGACACTGCCAGGACGGCCACTCTGTTCACGCCTGCTTTTTGAAATGTTTTTTAAAAAAATTATATATTTTTATCTCAAAAAAGAACATTCCTCCATTGCTGCAGAAGTTCTCCCCTCAGTGCCCCTTATAGTTCATACTCTAGCACCCTCTGAGGCCCCCTGCCCACCCTAGCCCTGTGTAAACTCCTCTACACATTAAGCCTAGCATATACCCTACTCCTTTCCCAGTCACTATTCACCATCTCTGTCCCTCTCCGGAACTTGTTGTCACCATTTTTCTCCCTGTGATTCAGATACATCATCCTCCCTTTCTTTGCTTACCAAAATCATCAAAACCTCTCCCTTCACACAGCAACTCATTCAGAATCCCTTTCTGAACTAGCCTTTCCCTGATGAAAAGTGAGAGTCGAATTGGGATATGATCTGTTTGTTGGTTTGCCAGCTATCTATCAAAAGAAGTTTTTTTTCAAATTATACCTCCAAACTTTGTCCAGTGAGGTCACATGTGCTCAAAATAAAGCTATATTTTTGTAGCTAATCTCACCAAGGACCATCTGAAACAGAAGACGTCTATCAAGGACAGAATAGAACCACAGAAGAATAGGGGACGAATTGCAACTTCTATCAAACAACTGGAAACAAAAGGAATAACTTAATCCACACACAGTACATTTGTTCAATCTAATAGTTGTCGCCTTACAAATGCAGGTAAGTTTAGAACAAGCTAAATGTATCAAAATCGAGTTCAATGGGTCATCAGATTTGCAGTTTATCTGAAACCAACAAACAGAGACCCCTTTGCCACCTTTTTTTTTTTGATGACGAGGGAAACACGCAGCCGCTACCCCTTTGCCACCTTTCACTGGAAAAAATATAGCATAACTTACTGTAAGAATGTAATTATCTTCAAACCTGTTAGGAAGACTATCATAGCCACCGTAGTAATGCAGAAGGCACTTCATGTTCAGTGGATGGAGGATAAGGTGCTGACCATCAACTGCCTGAAAAAAACAGGCACTATAAAACATGTATAAAGCTGTGCATTACATATCTCACAGAATAAAGTGAAGGATAATAACTAAACGCGCGGAGAGGCAACATGATAAACAGTTGTAAGATAGTTCCCAACATGTGATATTGTTGACGAGAGATTGTGGCATTAAAGCTTAGTTCGACTTGACAAAGGAAATTGAGGCTGCAAAGCTGTCAAATGTTATGCTTAGTTTGACACGAACTCTGTTATGCTAGGATGCATTAAGGAGTTGTCACCGAGCTGAAGGGAAGAAGCAAAATCAGAACAAAGCATAAAAAATGACCCCCACGCAATCAAGTGGACCATTAAATGAACACCCTCCTAAGAAAATGCTTAGTGGGCAGTTTCCCCGAGTGCGACAAAATCCCCTCAAGAAACGATTTACGGAAATGGGCTCACCAGTCTTGGGTCGGAATCCATAACATCCAAGTTTTTGACATGAACGGGATTCAATTCCTGTTTGAGTTCCAAAGTGTGAAGGATGCAGAGCATGTCATGAAAGGTTCTTGGAGAAAGCAGGGAAGCAAACTCAAGCTTGATTGGTGGACACCTATAGCTGGGGTGTGCCCTATCAATACCAGTTTTAACTGGTATTGGATAAGGGTTTTAGGTCTGCCACTCAAACTTTGGTCAGCAGGGGTGATGAAGGAGAAGAAGTGTAGGGGATGGTTGGAGACGGAAGAGGAGACAGAGCTCAAAAATCATTTGAGATGGGCTCGAATTAAAGTAAAAGGAGTCGAGGATGGGGAATGGAGGTTCACTTCACCGATATGGGTAGAGGCACCAGCAAGATTTGAAAAGTTGAAAAAAAGTAGGGTTGTTGAACAACCAAGAGGGGACAAAAGTTCTCATGAAAATGGGATGACAGCTTGTGTCAGATGTCTGTGGAGAAAGGGGAATTGCAGAGGAAGGGGAAAGGGATAGCAATGCAAGATCTGTTGGGTAATGGAGAGGACTGGGGGCTTTACACAAAGAAAAAAAACAATGGCCAAGAGGTTGGCTGCAGAAAAAGAGCAGGGCCACTGGACCACTTTTATTCCAGACCTATGTTGGGCCATCTCCTATTTTAAATGAAAATGGGCCTCCTTTATTGAATGAAAGTGGCCCTTCTTTTCTTTCAACTGAGAAAGGGCAGAACAATTTAAAGCCAAACAACTCATATAAGGAAAAGCTTCCAGCTGAGCCTTTCACGGAAAACATAAACACCCCTATGGGCTTTGTAGAGGAGTTGAGAACTGTGACACGCTTCGACTATAAGGTGAAGCAAGGGAGATGACTGCAAGAGAGGGCATCGAGGACCACATACAGGAGGGGTTTGAATGGGGCAGAAAGAGGAGACTGGTAAAACAATTAATTCACCAGTGGGGGGCAAACATCTATGTTCTTTTAGAAACAAAGATAAAAGGAGAGGTGAGCAATATTTTGAGGGAGTTGTGGGCTAATAGATGGGTGGGAGAAGTTCAGTTGGAGGCCAGGGGTAGTAGAGGAAGGATTATGATAATGTGGGATAAAAGGGAATGGGTGGGGGAGATGGTAGACTCTACTGGACAAATGATATCATGTACATTCACAGGTGTTTGTCAGGATATTACATGGCTTCTGAGTGCTGTATATGCAAGTTGTAATAGGGTGATCAGAAGAGAGTTGTGGAGTGAACTGGAGGCTAGCAGAAACAATTGGGAGGGCCCTTGGAGAGTGTGCGGTGACTTCAATGTCACTAGGTTTGTGGGATAGAGGGTAAACTGACATAGACTATCCGGAGCAATGTTTGAATTCTCTGAGGCTATTAATGACCTGGAACTAGTTGATCCTCCTTTACTTGGAGGATCATACACGTGGAGGAGGGGGGAGAACCATAACAGTGCCTCCAAGATTGACAGATTCCTATACTCAGCTGACTTGGAGGACTCTCTCCTACTGGTCAAGCAGTCTTTGTTACCCAGAATAGGATTCTAACATGTGGAGATTGGAATTACAAGAAGACCTACTTCAAATTTGAAAATTGGTGGCTAGAGGTAGAAGGATTCAAACAGAAGGTCAAGGCATGGTGGTTGTCCTTCCCTAACAGGGGCTAACCAGCCTTCATTCTGGCAAACAAATTAAAACTCCTTAAGAAGGAACTAATGCGGTGGAGTATAAGTGACAAGGGAGACTGGAAACATAAAAAAGAAATGATCCTACAACAGTTGAAATCTTGGGAAGCAATACAGGAGAATAGGAGCCTCACCGATGATGAGTTGGTCCAGAAAACTCACTTAACTATGGAATTTGAAGAAATAGCAAAAGAAGAGGAAATTGCCTGGAGACAGAGGTCAAGAGTTCAATGGTTGAAGAATGGGGACAAGAACACCAGGTTCTTCCACAGAATGGCAAATGCTCATAAAAGGTACAATTCCATAGATGCATTGGAAGTAGAAGGACAATCCATCAATGAAATGCCTGCAATTAAAAATGCAATCCAAAGATTCTACCTGAACCTATACAAGGAAACAGAAGGAAGGAGACCTGATCTTAATCTCCAAGGAATAAGAGTGATCTCGATAGAAGACCATGAGTGGTTACAAAGGGGTTTTGAGGCGGAGGAAGTGTGGGAGAGCATCAAGTCTTGTGCAGTTGACAAGGCCCCAGGCCCAGATGGATTCACAGTGAATTTTTTTCAGGCATTTGGGAATCTTGTGAAGGAGGATATCATGGGAACATTGCAATATTTTCATGAACACCATCTGTTTGAAAGGAGTCTTAATGCCACCTTTGCGGCCCTTATTCCAAAGAAGGCAGGAGCAGTAGAGTTAAGAGACTTTGGATCTATTAGTCTGATCTCTAGGGTATACAAGATAATTGCCAAAGTTCTATCTGAAAGAGTGAAGAGAAAAATGGACAATCTAGTAAACAAACACCAAATGGCTTTTATAAAAGGGAGACAGATTATGGATGCAGCTTTAATTGCAAGTGAATGCATTGACTCAAGATCTAGAGGGGAAGTGGCTGGCCTGATTCGCAAATTGGACACTGAAAAAGCATATGATCACGTTTATTGGGCTTTCTTCTAAACACTCTCAAACAAATGGGTTTTGGGGACAAATGGTTGAAATGAATAGACTTTTGTATCGGAGCTGTTAGGTTCTCCATTCTAGAAAATGGAGAACCTACTGGGTTTTTTCACTCTGAAAGGGGACTCAAACAAAGGGACCCTCTATCCCCCCACCTGTTCATTTTAGCCATGCAAGGTTTTAGTAGTATGATAAGATAGCACTACAAAAAAACTGGCTGAGAGGGTTCAACGTAGGAGGTGGGAGAGGGGATCTGGATATTTGCCACTTGCTATATGCACATGATACTGTTTTATTTTGTGAATCTAAAGTGGAACAAGTTTGCTACATTAGAGTCTTGCTAGTAGTGTTTGAAGTTGTATCTGGGTTTTAAGAGTGAACCGGAGGAAGAGCAATATCTATCCTGTCAAAAAAGAGTCTAACATTCAGACCTTTGCTAGCATTCTTAGGTGTGATGTGGGTTCTTTGCCCACAGTGTACCTAGGGATGCCTTTAGGCAGGAAACACGGGGATTTGGAAATTTGGGACATCTTTCTGGAGAAAGCTGAGAAGAGGTTGGCTAAATGGAAAGAGCAGTACCTTTCACTAGGAGGAAGGGTCACACTAATCAATTCAGTGTTGGACTCTCTTCCTACCTATGTGATGTCTCTATTCCCTATACCTGCATGTGTAATCACGAGACTAGACAAACTGAGGAGAGATGGAAAGGCAACAAGGAAGAAGGGGGCTATAATCTGGTCAACTAGGAGGTGGTGCAACAAAGTAAATATCAAGGGGGTCTTGGTATTAGAAACTTGAGAATCTAGAATAACAGAATAACAATCTACTAATGAAATGGCTATGGAGATTTAGTGCAGAAGAATCTACTTTATGGAAGGAAGTCATATCCCACAAGTTTGGCCAATCTAGTCCATGGTGCTCCAATGAGGTGAACTCCAATTATAGGGTGGGGGTTTGGAGGACAATCCGATCATTATGGCCAAAACTACATGGCAATTCCAGTATCAGGGTTGGGAATGGTACCAAGGCCCAGTTCCAGAGCAAGCCTCTTTGCAGGTAGCTTTCCCTAATCTTATGATAACTAGTAGAAATCCTGAAGCCACCATCTTTGAGAGCTGGTCAAACCAAGGGTGGAATCTTGATTTGTACAGACATTTATATGACTGAGATAGAGAGAATGACAACTCTTTTGTGTGAAGTGTCGAATTTCCCCAGCACTATTGTTCAATCAGATACACTGAGATGGAGACATTCAAGGGATGGCATTTTCTCTGTGTATAAAATGTACAAGAAAGATAACAATGTGATGCAAGGAGAGTCCTCAAATATCTGAAAGAACATACAGAAAAGCATGGCTCCCACCAAGATTGAATGTTTCACCTGGTTAGAGGTGAAGAGAGCATGCCTTACACATGAGGTTTTACAAAAGAAATGGAGAGTAGTAGTGACAAGATGTTTTTTGTGCAATGAAACTAGAGAGACAAACAACCATCTTTTTTTGCATTGCAAGTTCACTACACAACTGTGGACCTAATCCTCAGTCTTACAAAGACGAAATGGACAATGCTTGAACATACTGCAGATTTGATGAACTGTTGGATGAGAAGAGGGGGTCGCAAGAGTAAAAAAAAAATGGAGGATAATACCCTCATGCATGTGGTGGACAGTTTGGAAGGAAAGGAATGGAAGATGTTTTGAAGACAAGATCAAGTCCATTCATGATATGAAATAGAACTATTTAGTGTCTTTGTTTTTCTTGGTGTAAAGGAAATCGTATAGAAGAAGTAGATGAGATGATAATTTTCTTAGGTGCTCTATAAAGCTTGAAAGTCTAACCTTACTACCTTGTAACTTTTTGGAGGTGGCCAACATTCCTTAATGCTGAAGTACACAACAGTACTAATTCTCAAAAAAAAAGAGGAGAGGAACAAGAGAGCATTTGAAGGTGTCAATAATACACACTCACAAATGAAAAAGATAGTTGCTCTTTTTGAAGCAGTCAAAACATAAAGTTTCTAGGAATGATTAGATGACCTTCATGGAAAATAATATCTTTATATGGTACATCTTGCGTACATGGGCTTCCCCTTAATCTGAATGAAATCCCATCACTAGGTGCTATAATATACAGTTCTATCAACTACTTGTGTTGATATATCAAAAAATCTAATAGCACACAAAATTAAGAACGGAACTTTCTTTGTGGAAAATGGTTTTACCCCAGTTGCCTGATGTATTTAAGTAAGGGAAATAATCTATATTCATGAATAGTTTTTGTTCAGCAGCATATAGAACATGTTCATGAGAGACGAGAGGGTGGATTCAGCATAATAAAACAATCACATAGGAAGTACAATAAAGCCTGAAACTTGCTCCTAGTCATCCCACCCACCAGCAACGAGCTGAATGCTTGAAAACACTGGGCATAGCTACCTAGTACTTGGATTTGGAAGGTACCCGGTAAAATAGTGCACACCAAGCAGGACATCCTTGGTGGGCTCAGTTACCTAGTACATGTGCTTGGCAGGAACCAGGTAAAATAGTGCACATCAAGCTGGACATGGCACCATCGTTATAAGAAAATAGTTATCTTTGGTCCATTATTGTTGGAAAAATGAGCAGAAGAAATCACTAGTTAATGATGGTGTCCTACCAGCTTGGTGTGTGCACTTCGCCTATTTCTCTGGGTACTTGTCAAGCACAAGTGATCTTAGTACTTTTGTTGTTAAGTATTTCCACATTTGCTGAAGAAATAGGTTATTGTTGTCTTATAAGGTTTAATCACCTCATGAACTAACTTCTAGAATGAGTTAAGCTTAAGGTCCATTTTCTTGGCGAGGCATCAGAGTTAGACTCATCCCTATTCTTTGATACTCAATACAGGCTACCATGTTATGTTGTCTACTCTCCAAATGTCCAATCCTTGACATACAGGGGGGGACCGGAGGAGAGTGGAGGATGTTAAGTGTCTCACATTGGTTGAAGAAATGGGTTTGTGGTCTCCTTGTATATCTCTGGGTAATCCTCACCACATAAGCTAGCATTTGGGGTGAGTGAGGCCCAATGTCCATTTTCTAAATGGTACACATGCATCTAAATGTAATACACAGATACTTGGTAGGAAAAAACAACATCATCATATGAATTCACCTGGTAGAAACTGTAGGAACTGATCTCTTCTCTGTCTATAATGCCACTTGTGTCTTTCTGTAGGCTCTTGTCATTGCCATATAAGGACAATGAAGATCCAACACGTTCTTCTATTGATTCAACATCTGCAGCTTGAATAAGCTGAGAGTCCCTCACTACCTTATTGAGAGTTGACTTCTCCTGCAATATTGGCTTATCAGTGGGATTACTGGATGGCATTACCTGAGTAGATTGTCCAGCAGAATGGGCCTGAACACTTTCTGTTGACTGAGAACTATAAGAGCACTTCTCCAAACGATTATCTTTGTCAGATTTGCTATTTTGAACAGCAATATGTTGCCTATTCCAGTACGTCTTCCTCTGCTCCAATTGTTCCATTGCAGCACAGACAAAGGGGAGTTTCTCCAAGTCATCAACTAAGCCTGAATCTGCTCTAGCTAACCAACTATCAAGATCAGACATTGCCTCCCGAACAGAAAGGTCAACATCGGACGTAAATATGAATTTAGAAAATGACTTTTGAACCTCCTCTCCACCAACAATGCCATCATTATTTTTCAAAGATAAAGTAAATGAATCCTTGTGACGGGTTAAGAGGAAAAATTCAATGACATCACTGACACGATGTTGCTTAACGCTCTCAATTTGAATGGTGTACAAATCCTTTGAAGATATCATCATAAAACACAAAGGGCATTTCTTCTTGAAATCATCTTTATGGTCATCTTCTTCAGAGATCATAAAATATTGCATAACACAGGGAAAACAGAAGATATGACCACACGAAGTTATCTGAGGACAAAGAGGATCCTCTAAGCATATGGGGCATTGAACATGAAATGGAGTGGAATATCTCACACAAACAATATCCTCCCACTGTAACATTTTGTCTGGATCCATTGAGTCAGGCGTGTAATTGCCTGAATCCAACAGAACAAACTTGTAATTTGCTTGAAGAAACAAGTCTTTGTTGTAAGGCTTCCTCTTGACGTATCTCCTAGGAGGAGGCAACCTAGATTGTGGACGAGAAATGGGATCATACTGAAAATTGAGCAAGTGGTTTCCACTAACCATCTGGGTTCTTCTTGGAGCTGAGCGGGTAACAACTCCTTGGGGACTGTTGGAGCAAAACTGGTCTCTTCCGCTGGAAGGATCATTGGTCCTAGCTGATTTTCCTTGTCCGTGCAGTGAGATTCTATCACTGTTATGATGTCGTGAACTTTCTCGACTGCTACCGGAGTTGTTCACCTGCAATATTGTGAAGAGCAGAGCTGCATTAGTAAATTGGTTTATTAAGAGAAGAGAAGTTACAACACAAAATTTACCTTTTTGGAGGATCCACCAGAAGTAGATGCAGTGGTAGCCATGTTTCCTGTGAGAAAAGAAACAAAAACAAAAAAAGCATGAGACGGGAAGAAAAGGAACTAAAATAAATAAGGCGAGACAACAGGACATCGCAGAATTAGGGTATAAGGGATGATGGAAACCTGAGAAGTTGTCGGGTTGTTGCTGTTGCTGCTGCTGTTGTTTGGATTTGGATCCATGATTAGAGTTAGGGTTTGGAGAAGAAGAAGAAGAAGAAGAAGAAGCTGTATGATTGTCGCTATGGGAGGGCAAGATGGACATGAAATTCCTCCTGGGAGATTAGATTAGACAAAGGGGTTGGTTGGGTTGATCTTTTCGGGTTTTAGCCTCCACTGACCAAAATATATGCCCGCCTTCCTCTATTTATATGCTTTTATTTTATACCCACTCGACTAGAAAACGCATTCCCAATATTTAGTACATCCCTTCAATTAATAATAATTGTACTAATACATTACTTCCGTTGGTAACATCACCTTAATTAATTACTTTCTTTTAAAATGAACGTATTATTACAATTTACAAGTAGTTTTGTGTTAAGTTTTACAGGTTATAGTTTGAAAATATTGCATTTGTTTTCCCCCATTGATCATAATCCTAGATATATGAACTTTAAAGTTCATTTTAACTAATTAGTAATGACCAATAGTAATAATAACTTGTATAAAAACAATAATGTGTATTATGTATTAATCGATTTAGTGGGTAATACAAGCAATTTGATCTAATTAATCATCAAGTATTGTTTTTTTATATTCCAACATAAAAGTATGTCAATCTACTAACCTGCATGTAGTTATTTATATGATTAAAATTGTTATTTCGATGAAATTTACTTTTGTAATTTTGAATAATGAAGAATGATCTTTAGAAAAAATGCTCAATTTTGTAATACACGGAAGCAATTTTTATGACATCATAATATAAAATGTCCTAAAATCTATTTTGAATGAGAAAAATCCATTCACATTAATCAAAACCCAAAAAGATTACTCCTATTAGAGAAGAAAAGGGGCAGATGTTAGCTGGTTGTACACCCAAATAAATATATGACAATTAAGGAGTAAACAAATTAATTAGAGGGAGTCATTAATATTAAGTATATGAATAAGCTTTCATGCATTCTAAGTGAGATTAATCAAGACAATCCTCTCTCATGTTTCACTGCATATGACAAAGACATCTAATGCTGTATGTACATAGTCAATTAAAATAAAAGGTATAACCACATACATCATTACTAATTTTAGTTTTACATATAACTCACTCTTTGCCCCCACTTCATTTACTACTTACATTATTTTCTAGAAAATTAAAGAAAAAGTAAAAAAAAAAAAAAAAACATATTATTAGAATAATAATTTCCATTTTATCCGCTGGAGGTATATTCCCATTCCCAGTGGACCTATTTGTCTGGAGTGCGCTGACGAGGGAGAGAATCACCGATGACAGCTTTACAGTAAGAGTGGACGATTTCTACATGGACGTTCTCAGACTCATGAAGAACCCATCATCACAGTCCAATTCTCAGACCTACACCAAGCAGGGCGTTAACCAACAATTCCTAAATAGGTTAATAACAACTAATTCAAAACGGAAATGCCAATCAAACTAGTAAGGTAGAATATTTTTCCCATCTGTGTAAGTTAGTACAACATGAGGAAGTCAAAATGCCCAACAGTTGACTATTGTTGTGACAATGGGAAGCACTAGTCTTAACGCAGTAGCTAAGGAACATCCAAATACAACTCATTACCTGCCTCACTTTTTAGAGGAATAACTATCAACCCAATGGGCATGTGTAACAAAGCACAAGATTTGGAATAACTATCTCATCGCTTCTCTTCAGATTAGGTGATGGATAACACAGACACACAACATCTTTGTAATATATATATTAAACAAAAGCACGCACATTCACAGTGAATGTGAAATCAAATTAACAAGTTCGTTTTCTCATTGGGCAATACAATATATAACACTTGAGCCAATTTCCCAACGTTGGTAACCACTACACACAAGTGCAGATGATGAGAAATCAGCATATAGAAACCCAAAAAAATATGTTATTGTGTGCTAAAGATAACACCTAAGGAATGGTTACATATCCCATCAAAACAAGCGTTTACGACAGTCAGCAGCACCACAGTAGCAAGCCATTTGTTTAACCTTCCCCTCACGATCCATAACACTATCCAGAACATAGCCGTAATCATACGTGAGTTCCTACAGGTAAACCATAAACAAATCAATGAACAATTTAATAGTATACAGGCTGCTTCATACTATAGTACTGCTTAATAAGGGATAAAATTCCGTCTGCTGTTCTTTCTTATCCAGCCTCTCCAGGTATTTAGGGTCAGGAAAAATCTGAATCATACAATCAAACGTGACTACTGCCCAAATACTTACCAACAAGTACACAACACCTCAAAAAAAAAGTAAACAAGTACACCGTAATAAGCAATTTTTCTAGTTTGCTGATTGGTCATAAGTCAAAACAGCTTGCTATAAAGCTACAGCTCTCAGTGAGGAGTAAACTAGTTTTGAAGCCACAGCTTCCAGTCAAAGAGAACAGTGAGACAATTTAATAATCTTGATGCACAAACTTGTTGGAAATTGATTGTGCACATTATTCAACTTCAAGATATAGTGCAAACTAATGACATAAATTTTGAAGGGCTTTTGGCAGCATTAGTATAAACTTTAGAAAAGCTGCAGAACATATTCTCACTGTTCCCTCTCCAAAAAATCTCTCATATAACCCTTTAGTATCTTTAACATTTCCCCCGATTCTTGAACACAATCTTCTTATCGTAACCCCACTTTCCATAACGGACCCTAAGTTGATCACTGTGATCCAATTAGAAACAAATAGAACAAATTTTATCAAGTTCATTGAACACACAAGGAATAAGATTTAGCAGAAACCTGCAGAGGTGGTATGTTGTCAGCTGCCATTAGCACCACTCTTGCCAAACCAATGTCATGATGGTTGCTTAACACACATTGAACAAATAAATTAGGTTGACAACTATGATTAATAAACCTCGCAACATTGCCAACAGAGACTGCATCAATGCAATATTCTGGCCCTCCATCTGACGTCTTCTCAGCATCGTTGTGCCAGTATCCTGGCAAAGAAACCTCACCCAACCGTCTCTGCAGAAAAACGTAAGAAAATGAAGTGAATAAGAAAACAAAATCAAACAAAAGGACCAAAGCCAAATGGGAGAATAGTGCTATTGTCATGATGCCTGATCTCAGGGAAAACTGCAACAGCCAAAAATATCAGAGAGCATGAAAGCTGGATGATTTCTACATGGCTAAATCTTATATTAAGTCCAGGGAATATAGTAGTTTTGGAAACACACCCTTCGGCTAATCCTAGAAGAAATGTAAATGACATAAGAGAACAGGAAAAGGAAATCTGAGCGATCAAATATCTGAACACTTGCCTCCCTCCCATCCAGCCCTTTCATTGTTTGCAAGCAATCAATGTCAAAAACATAGTTGTTATCTGCTGCGGGATCAATCTGATCTGTCTTCTTCAAAAGACCAGTGTATTCACAAATGGTTGCACCAGAAGGAATATAATCCCATGATCTCACACCCCAGCCCTTGTTTGGAGTACGAAAAACCTACTCCCATTGACAAAGAAACAGCCATAGAAATGAATACGCAGCACTCTTATGTATAGAAAAATCTGAAATCTGGTTAATAGACAAGTGAAATAACCTCAAGCCGATATCTCAATCCTTTCTGAGAAGTGCGGTTGACACAGGCAGGTCCGCATCCACAATTCGGACCACATTCAAAAACAACAGCCTTTGGCTCAATAAGTCTACAAAGAAAAATATACTGAAAATAAAAGGCATGTTGAAAGAATTCCACTGCAAGGCAACTGCAAACAGAATATTAATAAGCTCTCAGCTTTGCTGTAAAGTACCAGACAAAGCTCAAAGCACTTGTCACATGTTGAAAGAATTCCACTGCATTGCATTATGATATATCATATAACTACACTCAACTAACGAGCAAGAAAGTGTCTTGCAGTTATAACTTAAAAGACAAACCAAACAGGTATCAGATAAGGGAAATACATATAAAAGGGAACTTCAAATATTCTTTGTTCTATTCATCAGAAATATTTAATAGCGGGAGCCAGGGACCATAAAATACATTTATAATAAGCCAGGACCTTAAACAATTCTTGGTTCTAGAGACCAGAAATAATCTATTAACTCAAAAGAAAAAGGAAATACTTGTTGTTTAGTGACACGGCTCTCAAGTATAACACTCATTGGCAATGATACACGTGCCTTAGAATCTTGGTGACTGCACTACCTGCTAAGAGAAACTTCCGCAAAGCGGTAAACATGTTTTGCACCTAGCTCAGGGTTTATAGAAACATAATAATGGTCCGTATAACCTAAAACCCACAAGAAAAAGCATCATGAGAGAACAGTGAGGTTATAAAAAGTTCTCGGTACTCTACTGCCTACAACGAATACCCTGATAAAACCACCTTCCTCATTTTTCTCAGTTAGTCAGCTGAGGACTTCCAACACAAATGGGAAACGGAGCAGCTAAACGAGGTACCCTAGCTAAATCCCCTAGAAATCCCAAGAGAGCTGAAAATATTTATTCTTATTAAAATTAAGGATAGACAAAAAGAAGAAGAGAAGGAGCACTATTATATGTGAAAAGGGTGATCAAAATGCAAATATCATAAAGAACTAAACATGTAGCATGAAGGCCTAGACAATCATGCCTTACAGTAGGCAATTCGTGAGCAAGTAAACATGTCAGATTAGAAGCACAAGTGGATGTTAGACACCGAGGTAAATGAAATTCATCTATAATTTAACCTAACATACTCTGACAAAGGATTGAAATACTGCACTCACCTTCCACCATCTTTATGAACATAGGGAAATTCAGAACCATTGAGTTTAGCGCAAGAACAAACTCTTGGATCAAGACATGAACCATGACAGTTGCATCCTGTGGGAGCTGAAGGGAACTTTATACCTTTGGCACATACGATATCCCTGCTATAAGTCAAACCTGAATGTTGTATAAAGTTTTTAACATCAAAAAGATAGGCACAAACGGATATGAGCTATACTTCACATTGGCAAGATGTTTACAAGCACAAACTTATTGGTATCTCCACTAACCCTCCCACTTCCATTAGAAATCGTGTGTTAAACATTCATATGACACTTAGAATCAGGGAAAGCTAAATCTCAGAACACAAAAACATATTAAACGAGTTACTGCAGAAATTGATAAAGCTGAAAGGATTCCTGCAGTAGGTAAGATGGAGACAGAACAATGCATTATTATACCACACAGTAGTGTATGAAAAAAGTGCAACAGGGATCCTTCATCAAGTATCAAAAACCAATCTGCTATGATCACAATTCAACACTAAAAAATACTTCGGGGTCGTTTGGTAGAGTGTATTAGGAAATATAATGCATGCATTAGGTGTGTGTATTAGTAGTACCTTGTTTTGTAGACTTTTTCTTAGTTATACACTCTATTGTGTATTAAGTTGTGTATTACTAATACCAAGGAATTCTAGGTATCAGTATTACATAGCATTTTAACACTTGTATTAGATTAAATAATTACAAAACTACCCTTAAAGCCTTTTCATTTTCTTTGTTGTCATAAGTTTTTGTTTTTATTTTTATTTGCTTTTTACTGTCTTTTAATTTGTTGGTGTCTTAATAGACTTTATGGCCTCTTAAGTATCTTTTTTTTTAAAAAAATAATAATCTAATTTCAATATAATTTAATCAAAAAATTTACTATTGTGACGATAAATTTGATAAAAAAAAAATTCTTTGCCAACTTTTCACAAAAATATTTTGACGCAATAGTACAACTATTTAATATTATTTTTGAAAAAAAGAAGAAGAAGAAGAGTTAATGGTGTTCTAGCAAAGAAATCTTTTTTGATGTTTTAACAAAGAACTTTGTTGCAAAGGAAGTGTACAAATAAATAAAGTGTGAAGGGTATTTTTGTAAACATATATTTTTTAATAGAAATTATGCAAGATTTGTTATTTCTAATACATCAAACCAAACAATGTATAAGAAATAATGCAGGCATTACAAATGCAAGCACTACTAATGCAAGCATTACTAATGCACCCTATATTGCATTGTTCTAATTATACACTCTACCAAACGACCCCTTAGAACCTTAATTATAAAATACTAACAATAGCTCTATCCCAAGCTAGTTGTTGTCAGCTATATAAATCCTCTATATATCCATTCCATGAAATATAATTCATGAAACCTAATATCTATGATTACATACAAATCCATAACTAAACTACAGATAACCTGCCTTATTTATAATTTTTCAAGTTCTTAACATTCCCCTTCAAGTTGGAGTGCACAAAATGCATGCTATAATTTGCCACAGATATAGTCAATTTTGGAGCCACAATATGATTTGTAACAATGCCTATCAATTGGTCATTTGAGTTCAAGAAACCCATCACAAGGCACCCAGATTCAATCTTTTGTCGAATAAAATGACAGTCAACTTCTTATCCTTTGTTCTTTCCGGAAACACTCGATTTGAAGTAATGTGTATTACACCTTGATTGTCAAATTTAAATGTCATGGGTAATAGAATGAGGAGTTCGATCTTTTGAATCTGGTGAAGGCGGAACTCTAGTTCCATTAGTTTGAACCATCATTTTCTTTTAGAAAAAAGAAATTGTTGTTACTCTTTGTGCGAGGATGAGAAGAAAAGAAGACATCTTGGAAAGGGAATAGTCTAAGGAGTCCACCCATCTCATTACCCATCACTGTGGACTTTTGTCATTCTTCAACACCCCACATCACGCCCAGTGCTTAGCATTTGGTGTATGGGCAATTTTAATTTCAAGGGCCCAACATTGGGTGAGACGGATCCTGCTCTGATACCATGTAAAATTACGTCTTAGGCCTAACTCAAACCTCAAAAGCTAGCTCAAAGGGAGGACGATTGTCCAAGTCTTATAAGGAGTCTATTCATTTCATTAACCATCAATGTGGAACTTTTGTCATTCTTCAACCAGAATCAAACACATTTTTGGAGCAGGAATAAAAACTTCTCAAAATAGGAATCCAAACTCTTGGCTCTAACGAAAATTCAAAAACAAATGTCGCGTAGAAAGTATCAAAGCTGGTCACCAAAGAGATAGTGGCATCTTAACAATTCCAGAAAGATGAGCAAACCAACTTCCAGGGAGATGTGTTAGAAACTAAAGGGAAGATGAAAAGAAAAACAATTCGTAAAAGTTTTTTTCCTGCGTACAGTCACACAATTATTAGGAGACTAAATGGCTAAAAACATCCCTTAACTATACCTCAAACTACATCCTTGTATCATTACATTGAACAAAAAACATCCTTCAACTATCTAAAAAATTGCAAGTTACATCCTTCCGTTAACTTTCTGTCAAGAAACTAACCACTTTAACTAGAAGCACACGACTTTTTGATAAATGCAAACAATTTTGCCCACTCACTGATCTTCTCTATCAAGTAGTAAACTAGAAATCATATTAAAGGGTATTCTATGGCTAGCATTATTGTAGGAATATTAATTAAGGCCTAAAGATTTATAACTTAGTACTTGTTCAACTTTATTTTGTCCCTTTTTTTTAATTTTGCTGAGATTGTTATTATGTTGTTAGTTTCCTATCAAGAATCTTATTGATCCAATGCTACTCCGAGTTTGCTTTATTTACTCATTTTCAAATTGGTACGTTACTCCTCCAACAGCTTCCACCAAATTTCCTATACTCTCAACTAAATAAATGAAAACTTTAAACATAAAAATCAGATGTAAACCTTGCACATTTGTCTTTGGACATAAAAAAAATTATGTGATACTTAAATAGAAGGAATTTGTGCTGGGGAAAACAATTTTTAAAAATATATTTTCAATTTTTCATATTTAATTGGCCAAAATTTTTTAAATATATTTTATCTAAGAAAACAAGTTCTTAAAATATGAGGAAAATGACTTGTCTAATACACATAGGAAAAAAAAGCTCCACAAATGACATTTCAAATTCATTCACAAATCCTTCTAGCAAAGAAAATGTTTGCTCTATGTTTAAGAAAACGGTGAGGGAACAAAATCTCTTTTCATTAGGAGATGGTCGTTAGATTTTTGACAGAAAATTAAGGAGGTATATAACTTGTAACTTTCAAAATAGTTCAGGGATGTTTTTTGTTCACAATAATAATATAAGGATGTAGCTTGAGTTTGAGGTATAGTTAAAGGATATTCTGAACCTTTTCCTCTATATACAAGGAATGGGTTCTTTCCATATTAATAATTCCTCTCTTAACAATATTTTTAGCAAAATGTGCATGAAAACAGAGGGATATGAAGGTCTTTTGAGATAACTTCCTTCAATGGATTAAGAACTCTAATCATTTGGACAAATAACAAAATAATAAAAAGTTGGGATGATGGGGATGATGTTGTTTTTAAGACAGACCTTTCCAGCCGCCTTAAAACAGGCATGTAAGGATGACAAATTTGACCCCATACAGGCAGTGAGTTTTAGGAAGGAAGATTGTATTTGTGTAGGAGAAAGACCACGACAGTTTGTGGGAAGGGGGGATATATCACACAATGATTGCTTACCCTCAAATTCAAGTATTTAGAACAGTATCATAGTTTTTAATGAGAAAACGTGGTTTTTCACAAAGTTCAGCTAGTCATCTATATAAGTTAGATTATCATGAATGCTCAGAAAATATACAAATAAGTGATTCATCCACAAATATAAAGCTTAGGGAAGATATATTTAAAGTTGCATTTTTTATGAAGATATATATCAAGTCACACATTGTCAAGCTGCTGCATCATTTTCCTCAGTGGAATAAAGTTACAGCAATGTGTTTGAGGCATCTCAACTGCCCTGTTATATCTTCTCCGCTATCTTATCTCAGATCAAGCTAAAGTTAATAGTACAGACAAGTCCAAATTTTCAATAGTCACTAAATCATTTCGCACATTAACATGAAAGCCTTTGCACATGTGGAAGGAAGAATAAGAAAGCCATCAGAGCAGCATAATATCAAGACATAGGTACTTGCCTGACGGTGCTACCGGTGGATCATCAACTAAATTAGTTGCGGGAATGGGAATATCCTCCAGTCCACCAGAAATGTCCTCACATACCAACCTATATACAGAAAAAGTAAGAGTTTGCCTTATTTAAATTCAATTCAGATAATTAATCAGTTTTATTCTATTTACCCTCGTATTTCAGAAATGGAGTTGGGAATACAGCCTCGAGTAAAATGTACCTGCATATGACAGAAGCAAATTAATATGACAAGTTGAAATTTGATCAATTGAAGGCAAGTTAGTGACCGAAGGTGCAACAACAACAACATAACCAATGAAATCCCACAAGTAGGTCTACAAAAGGTAGAGTGTACACCTTACCCCTACCTCGTAGAGGTAGAGAGGCTATTTACGGAAGACCCTCGGCTCAAGATAGTATGAAAAAGGACATACAAAAGTAAAGAAGACATAGCAAATAACACAGAAATTGCATAGCTTTCAAGCAAAAGAAACAATATCAATAGAAAAATATTGCAATAACTAACACACACGATACAAAAAGTAGTAAAAGAAAACGAGGGACAAGCAACTACGGGAATATTGTTGATAATATTGCGATGAAAGGAGAAACAACTATGGTACGACAAACAAACTACCACCAAGCCTAACCCACAGGAAATTGAACCACCGCTCCAGTACCGTCTAACTTTAAACGCTAATTTGCAACCTTCATGTCTTCATACCTAAGGTCATGTCCTCGATAAGCTGAACATATGTCATGTCCTATCTAATCATCACCCAAAATAATTATTCAGTCTACCTCTACCTCTCCTTAAGTCCGCCAGTGTAACACCCCAGAAATTTTTTGAGCTAAGAATCGAACCATCCTTCGTTGTGAGTAGGATTTTACCGAGGAATTTAAAATTTCTTAAGTGTTAAGGTCACTAGATGTAGCACCTTGAGTTCCAAAAAGAACTAAATTGGAAATAGCAAA
>JAJONR010009505.1:0-21608 GCA_029582245.1 Solanum etuberosum
TCATGAATCATAACTCTTGAATTCATAATTCAAATTCAAGAAAGAGTTAAGAGTAGAGTTCAAGAAAGTCTTTGAGTTAAATTGTGAATCCCTTGAGATCAACTATCGATTTGAGCTAAGTTTTGAGGAAGTAAGTATGAGAATGAGAAGATTTCTACCCATGAGTTCTATATTTCATTGATACCCTTGAGTCAAGTTGTTCATGTCCATAATTCCGCATGAACTCTATAAATTGAGTACTTTGAGAGGAGTAGTATCTTCGAGTTCTAAGTTCTTGAGTATTGAGTTCCTAATCCTTTTGAGATTATATTCTTAATTATGGGACTACTACATGTTACCCATGAAAGTCTTTGAGTTGAGTTGTTCATGCCCATAATTTCACATGAACCCTACGAGTCAAGCATTATTGAGATGAGTAGTATCATTGAGTTTTTGAGTTCTGGAGTTGTTGAGTTCCGAGTATTGAGTTCTATAAATGGTTATTGGAAACCTTGAATTGACTCGTTCACGTCCATGAATCCTATTTTGAGAAGTCTTTTACAATCTTTTATAACTTGTTTTAAGACTTGAGTACTTGAGTATTAGGATGAGGAGAGTTGAGTTTCATTTTCCAAAATGAATATATGGGAACTAAGTATTCCCAAGAGTAAATATTTTTACATTTAAGATGAGAGAAAACTTCGATTTCCGAATAAGTTCATGAGAAGTTTTTGAGTATAATCTCTTTTAAGAGAAACCTTTTGAGTAATAATCTCAAAGTTTGAGGATGAGGAAATATTTTTTTAACATATGAGCATGAGTTATATTATTGGGAGTAGTATTGAGCACCGATATGGGGGAGAGTTTAGACAACTCACAGCCCCCATAAACCATGTATGCCAACATGGGTAAAGGGTCATACTTTTTAGATGATTCCTTATTGCTTTTTAGCATAGCTTACTGGATCCACTTAGTTGAGGATGTCTTATACTCCGGTAAGGTATAGGACAAATCTGGCAGCATGGGCGAGACGCTGTATCATCACATATCTCATAGTGATGGTTGTCAGTTAGAGAATCTCTCAAATAAGAGTTATTATTATATTTTTACATACAATTGAGTTATTATTGTATTTTTACATACAATTGAGTTATTATTGTATTTTTACATACAATTGAGTTATTATCTATTGTTTTAAAAGTTTTTCATATATTGCATCTTTTATTGTTTCTTTATCCTTGAGTATCTTGAGTTGAGTATCTTGAGTTCAGTATCTTTAAGTTGAGTATCTTGAGCCGAGTATCTTCGAGTTGAGTATCTTACCTTTGAGTTGAGTATCTTATCCTTGAATTGAGTTTCCTATCCTTGAGTGGTGTTTGAGTTGAGTTGAGTTGAGTGAGTTTGAGAAGAGGTAAGTATGTTTCTTTTCTATCAGTTCAAGCTTATGTTTATACTTTAGAATTCTCCTTACATGCTCGTACATTCCATGTACTGACACCATTTGGCATGCATCTTTTATGATGCAGATACAGGTATTCAGGGTCATCAACAAACACTGTTGATACCACTTGCAGTTCCAGTTAGCTTTGGTGAGCCTCCTTGCTTCCGGAGGGTTCCACTTTTATTTCAGTTGTTAGGATGTCATGGGTCTTGTCCCGATAATCCTTCTGTAATAGTAGAGGCTTCATAGATAGTTTAAAGGTCGAGTAGTTTATCATTATTCCTTTGTTGTTGTAATGTTTTGAGTCCATGAGGCATTTAACTAATACTTGTTAAATTATTTTCAGACGATTAATGGAATTGAGTTTAAATTAAGTTTTTAAAGTTATTTTTTTATCATGAGTTTCCATTTTGCTTGAGTAATGTCTTCCCTGAGTAGTGAGCCAGGCCAAAGGTTCGCTTGGGAACCAACAATGGTTTCCGAGTGCCAGTTATGTCAAGGGTGTAGGCTCGGGGCGTGACAAATTTGGTATTAGAGTACAGAGTCCAAGTGTCCTAGGTTATCTATGAAGTCATGTCAGTAGGGTTTTGTTTATGGTTGTAAGGGCCCCACTTCTATAAACAAGGGACTACAGACATTTGAGAAAAGTTTCCCTTCTTTCATACTCTAAATCGTGCAATAGAACTATGTCGTAAGGAGCTTATTCAAACTGATGCGTTTCTCAGATCCATTCGACTACCCCTCATACTAGAGGTGGTTGAAAAGCAAAGTCAGTTCTTTATCGATGAGTTTCTCTTAGAAAAAATCTTGAGGAAGTCATGAGACTGTAGAGGGGCTTGAGATGAGCCTATGAGTGAGTTAACTATGGAGTTCGAAAGAATTCACTCATATTCATATGAATCGTACGTTTGAGCTAAAATCAAGATGTAATCTCTTCTCTAAAACTTATTCAGGTGATACCCTTATGAGAAAGTGTGTTTTAGAGCTTGGGTAATAATTTCACCCTAAAAGATAGTATGAATGACGAGATTATGAGCAACAGTAGTAAAGGGTGCCCTTGAGTTAGGGAAAAAGATGTAGAGGTATAGAAATCTATGAAAGGGAGATAGTGATGGGGAAGATTATGTTATTGCAATCATGTACCCAGTCAGTTATACGTGATGAGTTCCTTTATGAGTAGAATAAGGAATAATAATGTTGTAGAGAGTTCTTGATAGAAGGAAGAGTAATATTTACTAGTCAAGATGAGATAGAGTATACTTTTAACCAGAATAGAGTTGATGTCAATGTGCCATCGTGTTAGAGAATACTAAATACATGTGTTGAATAAGAAGGCAGCGTATTCATGAGGTGATAGACCCAAGCTAGGCTTATGAACTTTGAAGGGGGGGAACCCCATGGTATTCAGAAGATGATAGAACTATTTGAGAGGTAATGTACAGTAAGTGAGTAAATAGTAGTTAAGTTGTGAAATGGAAGGTGAAGGTAAACTGTAGGTAGGTAGACGGAGATCTAAGGAATTCCTACTTGTCAGGAGATCTTATTGGGTGAGTGTTCCTTGACTTTTCTGGTAGTTGCAAGTAGTATAAGGTGTGAGCAATCATATTGATATTTGTATTTAGTACTAGACACTAAGCTTGAACTTGAGATGAGCGTTGTGATCAAAAGAATGGCAACATGAGGGTGATGATGTTAGTCTTGAGATTTGATCTGGTAGACTTGACATAGAGTAGGTGAGGAATTGAGATGTTAGCTGCAATAAATATGAGTGGTACAAGTGAGAGGAATTGAGATGTTAGCTGTAATAAATATGAGAGGTACAAGTGTGGCTAAGTCACAAGAGTAACAAGAGCATTAAGAGGTGTACCGAGATGGTATGTTACCAGATGAGGTTCCAATTAAGTTAATGATTTTCCATGTGTGCCTAGATAGTATAATTGAGTTGTCAATGTGGAATAGGCTGATAAAAACAATGTTTTTCCCTTAAGAGTTAGATGGAGTGGCCTTATAAGCGAATGAGAAGAGGTCAAGAGAAACATCTTAGAAATGAGGTCTTAGTACCTGCTTATGGAGAGTCCGGTAGTCATGAGGTAAACTTTTCCTGAGTATTAGAGTAAAGGGGATGTAGACCAGCTTAGAGATGATGGAATAGGTCCATAGCTTTCAAGTGTCAGCTTTAGACCTAAGGGGGAGTGATAAGATGAGAAATCAAGTCAAGTGTTGAGAATAATATTGTAATGAGTTCAAAGGAGTATGGGAGATATCTTTTCAGTGATTCTTTTGGTAGTGGAGTGATGCTAGAAGAAAAGGGTTAATGTTTTTATTGTGATAGTGATGGTGTGCTAATTCCATCTAAGATTATAAATATGGAGGAAGAGGAGGATGAAGTTTTACTATGATAAATAGTTAAATGAGAGCCCTTAGTTGGTTCAGAGGAATAATGCGGGAAATTCTAGTTGGTATAGAAGAGATGATGAGAGAATGAGAACTTCTTAAGGAGCTGGTTAGTAGGAATCCATGGAGTTGTTAGAGCACTAAGCTTGAATGTGGTGTTGTTAAACATTAGGTGGATCTTGATATGAGCCCAATGTTGATTAAATGTAGTGGTAAATAGAAATATTCTTGGGACGAGATTCCCTATAGAGAGGTATAGAGCCCGAACCTTAGGATTTGGGTTAAGCTTGAATATAGTAAGAGTGTGTCGTTAGACTAAGACCTTGGTAAGAGAAGTCATGTACCCTTGTGGGATCTATGAGTTACAACCAATGAAGTATGGTAATAAGGAAAGAAGAGCATATTTGAGGAGTGTTTCTAAGCTTAACAGCTAGCAATTACATTACCCCAGGCATGGTATTCCTATTCTTACTTCATGTCTAGACTTCCTTTGTTCCAGATAAGGTAACCTCAGAGAGAGCGTGACTATATTCACAACAGCATCGTTCTTGATTTAGGTGCTATAAAAGGTCCCAACTCTTGGTATGAATCAGTTCAGCCTATGTTAGTAGGATAGTTCATGAGTCAGAAGATATAGTAAGAGTAACCCCATTCCATACCCAGTTCAGCCGTCATTCGAGGACGAATGATCCCAAGGGGGAGATAATGGAACACCCCAAAAAATTTTGAGCTAAGAACCGAACCATTCTTCGTTGTGAGAAAGATTTTTACCAAGGAATTTAAATTTTCTAAAGTGTTAAGGTCACTAGATGTAGCACCTTAAGTTCTAAAAAGAACTAAAGAGAAATTCATTCAAGTCATCCATAAGTTCTTTTAAGTTTTGGATCAACTTCAAACGACCATAAATTTTAGCACAAGATGAGTTAGGATACCCATAGATATTAATGAAAGATCTCTGAGTCCTCTTTCCAACGTCGTCGAGTTTGCTAAAATCCGAGTTTGGATAAAGGAGATATGCCCGTTTGAGTTCAGCCTATCCAGTTAAGGAAATTTACCTAAATTAAATAGGGGTATTTTGGTATTTTTCTTACCCAACTAGCCTAGCTCATTTTTGTTAATATTTTAGGGGTCTAAACTGATTGTAATCAGTTTTAGTTATTTCTAAACGCGCTTAGGGTTTTTGAGAGGAGTTCAAGAGGAGAAAAAGGGAGAAAAGCTTCAAGCGTTAAGGATTCTTGCGATCTTCGAGGGATTTCGCCAAGGATTTGATCCTTAAGAGGTCTGTAAGTTTTCATAGTGTTGGATTTGATCCTTAAGAGGTCTGTAAGTTTTCATAGTGTAAGTTCATGAGGAGTTTTTTAGTATAATCTCTTTTAAGAGAAACCTTTTGAGTAATAATCTCAAAGTTTGAGGATGAGGAAATTTTTTTAAAAACTTATGAGCATGAGTTATATTATTGGGAGTAGTATTGAGCACCGATATGGGGGAGAGTTCAGACAACTCACAGCCCCCATAAACCATGTATGCCAACATGGGTAAAGGGTCATACTTTTTAGATGATTCATTATTGCTTTTTAGCATAGCTTAGTGGATCCACTTAATTGAGGATGTATTATACTCCGGCAAGATATACGACAGTTTTAACAGCGTGGGCGAGACGTTGTATTATCACATAGCTCATAGTGATGGTTATCGGTTAGAGAATCTCCCAAATAAGAGTTGTTATTGTATTTTTACATAAAATTAAGTTATTATTGTATTTTTACATACAATTGAGTTATTATTGTATTTTTACATACCATTGAGTTATTATCTATTGTTTTAAAAGCTTTCCATATATTGCATCTTTTATTGTTGTTTTATCCTTGAGTATCCTGAGTTGAGTATCTTGAGTTGAGTATCTTGAGTTGAGTATCTTCGAGTTGAGTATCTTACCTTTGAGTTGAGTATCCCATCCTTGAGTGGAGTTTGAGTTGAGTTGAGTGAGTTTGAGAAGAGGTAATTATGTTTCTTTTCTATCTGTTTAAGCTTATGTTTATGCTTTAGAATTCCCCTTACATGCTTGTACATTTCATGTACTGACGTCATTTGGCCTGTATTTTTTATGATGCAAATACAAGTATTCAGGGTCATCAAGAGACGCTCCGTTGATACCACTTGCAGTTCCAGTTAGCTTTGGTGAGCTTCCTTGCTTCCGGAGGGTTCCACTTTTATTTTTAGTTGTTAGGATGTCGTAGGTCTTGTCCCGATAATCCTTCTGCAATAGTAGAAGCTTCATAGATAGTTTAAAGGTCGAGGAATCTACCATTAATCCTTTGTTGTTGTAATGTTTTGAGTCCATGAGGCATTTAACTAATACTTGTTAAATTATTTTTAGACGATTATTGAAATTAAGTTTTTATAGTTATTTTTGCATCGTGAGTTTCCATTTTGCCTGAGCAATGTGTTCCGCTGAATAGTGAGCCAGGCCAAGGGTTCGCTTGGGAACCAACAATGGTTTTCCTGTGCCAGTTACGTCTAGGGTGTAGGCTCGAAGCGTGACACATTGCCTCAACAATTCACTTCTTTTTAGATGGAGGAAGTATTACTTATTTTAGACCACAAGTTTCAAAAGATAGTTTTTATTTCTTAAACTTTGTGTCTAGTGAAATTAGAATGAAGGAAGTACTTATTTTGAAACATTACAAAGTATTTGGGGAAAGTTGGAAAAATAGCCACTTCAAAAATTTACTTGGACATTTAGACACAAGTCCTGAAAAAATAGTCCTCTAGACACTAAATGTGACATCATCAATTTGACTTCTAAAACATACAAAATCAACTCTCTAAGTCTTTAATAAATACACTTTTGATCCCCCTTCTTCCAACAAATATGGAATGGAGTATCTTTATTTTTATTTATTTAAAAAACAATTTCAAAAGAAAGAAACTCTCCAATAAGAAACTCAAAAGGCTTCCGTGTTTGCTGTCGATTTTAATGACTTTTCCGGCGATATTATTCTTTTCACAGGTGAAATCATCATCATCTTACTCGTTGCTTTCATTTTTATCCCATTTTCTTTCAAATACCTACAAAAAGATAATTTTCCCGCCATTTAAGAAGCTTGAGAAATCTTTCAAAATCACTTGATAACTCGTTAGTAGATAAATTTCAGTAGTTTAGAAGCATTTATAAATACGTTTCTACAATGCAAGAGCTCAATTTGAACACAATATTGTTTATTCACATTTTTGTACGAAATTCGTATTAATCCTTGACTGTTAAAGACTGATACCGTAATCTAGTATCTATCAGTGTAGTCTATAATGATGTAGTTAAATTTATTGTTGCTGATGATGATTATACAGGAGTACCGGAGATGTAATGACTTGGTAGGTCATTTTTTAAAAACCTCATGAATTTACCATTTTTTTCCCTCCCAATATCGACCCTGAGTTGTTTTTGGTTGAGTTTTGAAAGTTGGTTTTGAACCTTGAGCTTAAAGTTGAGAATTTGGTAAGCTTTGAGTTTGAAAGGCTAAAGTTGTTAAGAAAGTGAATTTTGGTGTCTTTGGGAGTTTTGAGTGTTGGAATGGAAGTTCATCGATTCCATCAGCCCTAAAATATGGAATCTGATATGTGTAAGTTATCGATTTCAGATTCGGTGTCCTTTTGAGGATTTGAGGTCCTAAGTTGTGAAATTGAGGAAATTTAGCCTTAGGGTTAACTCTGATCAACATTCAGGGTTTAGATGTTCGAATCTGAATTAAGAGAGTTTCGTTAGATTCGGGGAATAACTTTAGGCCTAGCTGAGATATTGGTTGATTTCTGAAAGGTCCTGAGATTGTTTTAGCCTTTTTACGTGTTGGGTTAGTTTCTTGTGGTTCACGGGTGTCGGGTCAAGGAGACCTTAGATTCGTATTTCGACGATTGCATTGAGTCTGGAACGTCGATTATAATTGATTTGCATATATGGTTTGTGTGTACGGAGTTCTGAACGAATCCCGAGGGTCCTTTCGATGTTTTGAGAGTTGGCTGGATTTTTTAGTGTCTCTTAACCTCACTTGTAACACCCCAAAAATTTCTAAGTTAAGACTCGAACCATTCTTCATTTGTGAATAAGATCGTACCAGGTGATTCTTAAATTGCCCATATGTGTAAAGGTCAATTTTTTAATGTGGAACGTATTTGGATATGAATTAAGGTTAATAGAATCCTCTAACATTAAGTTGAGTTTAAATCTTCCATATCGATTAAGTTTTGATGTAAGATTTTACCTGGATCAATTTCAAACGATAATATATCTTAGAATATAAAGAGTTACATGGCCCATAACCTATCAAATTAAAGGTATTTGAATCTTCTTTCCAACATCACCAATTTCGCAACAATTCGAGTTTCAAGTAAAAAGTTATGACTATTTTAGTAATCTGCTACAGTGCAGTGACGAATTAGCTGACGGAAAAATATTAAAAAGGGTTGTTTTTTTTCTTTTTACCTCTAACAAAACCCTAAAGAATATCTTGACTAATTAGAGACCCAAAACAATCAGATTTTCATCTCTTAATCCATCATTTTCTTCTCTTTCAAACCCTAAGGCAAAACCTTAAGGAAAAATCAAAGTAGAAGACCCCATTCAAGATTCTTCTTCAAGGTAAGTCTTTCTCCAAGAATTTCATTCTTTCCAACTCAAATTCCTCCATACAATTATGAATTACTAATGAAAATCATAATTTTTGCCCATAGAGTTTCAAGAAACTAATTCAAGAAATCTCAAGAAAGGTTTTCTTGATTTTTCTCCTTCAAGCTACGGTTTCAAGTCTTCTAATCAAGTTATTCTTCAAGATTCTTCAATAACCTTGTTCTTTCAGGTATGTAAGGCTATCATAGTGTTGGACTAGTTCGTGCTCACGCCTTACATCTACTTTCAAATCAGTAAAAGTGAAATCTAGGATTCTACCCCTAGATTTGAGTATTCTTGAGATGAGTTGATTTCGAGTTCTTGAGTTACTGTTTATTTTTTAAATTATATTCATAATTATTGAATTGATATATGTTATTCATTAATATTCTTGAGTTGAGTTGATTCGTTCATGTCTATATTTCGGCATGAACCCTATGAATTGAGTATTCTTGAGATGAGTAGTATCGTTGAATTCTGAGTATTGAGTTTTCTATATTGCTATTGAGATCTTTGAGTTGATTCGTTCATGTCTATATTTCAGTATGAACTCTATTTTGAGTTATAAATTTTGAGAATCTTTTAAAGCCAACATTTGTGTTTTAAACTGTTTTTTTTAGAAAGCAAAAGATGAGTTTTGAGAATAAGTTTTAAAACATGATTAGTATGACAGATGAGTATGTCATTAATATTTAAGCAGTATGGTATCTAGATATGTAATCAATGTTTATGCATTATGACTTTCCGAGTCATTAATGATCATATCACAATATGATTTTTGACATAATTTTGACAAAATATTTTCAAATATGAATTGAGTAAGAGTATAAGGGAACTAAGTATTCCCAAAGGTATCAGTTTTTACATTGAGAAAAGAGAAATTTTGATTTCTAAATGAGTTCAGAGATATTTCAGAATAGTTACCTCTTCTAAGAGGTTATTTTGAGTAATTGCCTTAAACCAGAGAAAGAGTATGTCTTATACATTTGAACATGAGTATATACAAATTGGGATTAGTATTGAGCATTAATATGGGGATGAGTTCAGACAACTCAAAATCCTCATAAACCATGTATGCCAACATGGGTAAAGGATCATACTTTTTAGATGAATCCTTAGTGCCTTCGGGCAGAGCTTAGTGGATCCACTTAGTTGAGGTGTTCTATACCCCGGCAAGGTATAAGATAGTTCTGGCAGCGTGGGCGAGACGTTGTATCATCACGTAGCTCATAGTGATGATTGTCGGTTGAATAATCTCCCAAATAGAGTTAAGAATGTATTTTAATTATATCACTTAATATGTTGAGTTCAGAGATGAGTAAGTATTTTTGTAAAGCTTTAAATGATTTAACTCCTTTATTTCTTTACATTCAGCTTGAGTACATTGTTAACCATTGCAGTCCATTCTTTCAGTTATTTGTTATTCAGCTATATTACATACTCGTACATTCAATGTACTGATGTCATTCGACCTGTATCTTTTAATGATGCAGATATAGGTTCTTAGGATCCTCAACAATAGCCTGTTGAGATCACTTCATCCGCTCGTCAGCTTTCGAGTGAGGTCTCTTTGCTTCCGGAGGACTCCAGTTTTACCAGTTGTTAGTATTAGTACCATTTTGAGTAGTCGTGGGTCTTGTCCCGACAATCGTCTATATATAGTAGAGGCTTCATAGATAGACAGTTTTGGAGAGTCTTTCAGTTTTCAGATGTTCTATTTAAAGTTATGATTCATACTTAGTATATTCAGCAAAGTTTTGAGATTTAGTAAGTTGTTTTTAAACGTTTCTTTCAATTTTATGCTTATGTATGCTTGAGTTAGTCTTCTGCTTGTAGTCAGCCAGGATGAGGGTTCGCTTGGGGACCAGCAATGGTTCTCGAGTGTCGGCCACATCCAGGGTGTGCCATCACGTTTGCGAAGGCCAGTCTACTTAAGCGAACCATCACAAAATCCTAGGGGTCTACTTAAGCGAGGTTCGATTAAGCGAACCAGAGGTCGCTTTTGCGATGTCCGCTTAAGCGAACCTAAGTTCACTTTTGCGACATCAGAGAGGGTTTTAGACTTGAAATTTTGGGGTTTTAGCCCCATTTTCCATTTTTTAGCTTGGGAAACTTTTGGAGGCGGTTTTCAAACTGATTTCTTGTGCTAAATCATTTGGGTAAGCTTTTACGATCCTAAAACTTCATTTCCTTTGATTATTTAGAGATTTTAACATCAAAATTTGGGATTTTGATTGATAAATGGCAAGGTTTTTCAAGAACTCAAGTTCTAAACTAAAATGAAAATTGTGGGCTTATTTTAAGTCCTTTTTTCGAAATAGTTTTCAATAATGAGTTTCAAATGCCTTGGGTAATGATTTCAACTAAAGAATTTCGGATTCAAATTTCATTTTCAATATTGAGTTTTGTTGATTGACCCATTTTTCAAAGTATTGAGTTAGGTATTGTTGTTTTCGGATGTTGATTTTGAATA
The DNA here is from genome assembly GCA_029582245.1 of Solanum etuberosum. Classification (NCBI taxonomy): domain Eukaryota; kingdom Viridiplantae; phylum Streptophyta; class Magnoliopsida; order Solanales; family Solanaceae; genus Solanum; species Solanum etuberosum. The sequence goes on from JAJONR010009505.1 coordinate 10,948, forward strand.
TTTAATTGATATAGATCGTCTGACTTTAGACATTGGTCGGAAGGGGAAGACTCAAGTCTTTGAGTGACTAGTGTTAGTTCAAGAATTATTTTAATGATGAACAAATTACTGATCCTTGCAGGATATCAAAAAGAAAAGAATCACGCAGGATCAAACACAAAGGCAAGATATCATAAAGGAAGAATCACACAGGATCAAACACAAGGCATAATCAGGGGAATCAAATCCTACAGACGCGACAATCAGGATTCTATTTCAAGGGATCAGATTGGAAGAAAGGATATACAATCATCAAGGAGTAAAATCAAAGATCCAAATCTCTCAAAAGAAATATGAAGATTACGAAAAGGAAGCTGAAGATTGGCCTTTGCTTTATTCTTGGAAAGAGGGATTCTCAATTACCTCTTTCCAAGGACCAGTTCTCTTGAGTTGCTATCTCTTCACAAAAGAAAGATTCAAGGCTAGACTACTCTCTATAAAAGCTCGAAGAAAGCCAAGGACTAAATATACATTGAGTCTGAATCTTCACAAATTCTCTACTCTACTTTTTAACAAGCATTGTACTACTTAGTTCTACTGTGTAAACAAAAAAGAGATAAGAGATTGGTGAGGTTGTGTATCAAAAAAAAGATTGAGTGTAGACATAGGAACTACACTCTAAACTTGTACTCATTTAAAGATTCAAAAGGTTAGAAGAGAACACCCTTGCAACCCAAGAGGACTAGACGTTAGATCCACATTGGATCCCAATCAGTATAAAAACATCTGGTGTCAATCTTATTATCTGCACTTTCACTTTCAGTGTTTTTTTTTGGATCTAACAGTCAACTAGTGATTCTCACAAATCGACTACTTTGAGAAGAAAAATGAAAAAAGAGCAAGTCACCCCCCTTTTGCATCTTCAACTAGTTGATCGATTTAAGGCAAGTGATCTCATAAACCTTGTAATTTAGTAGAATTTATGTATTTTCTTCTTTGTGTATGTGTTCGTGAAAGGTTAATTGTCCACTTGTTAAATCTTAAAGAATAAAAAGGGATTGAAATGAAAAGGTTATGTGTTGATCATAATGCTTGTGAATTGCTTTGAGATGACCCCTATTAGATTGATTGATGAAATGATTGACAACATGAATGTGAATTTGAATTGTGTGAATCGTTGTCTCTTCGTGTGTTCGGATATTGCTTGTGTGCATTGATTGTTGAACACCATGATGAGACAGGTGAGGGTTATGATGCCTAGTTCATTTTTAACAAGTGTTTGATATAAAGCTGATGGGAAATAGTTTCGGCTAGTGATTTGATATAAAACCGATGGAAAATGGTTTCGGCTAGTGATTTGATATAAAACTGATGGAAAATGGTTCCGGCTAGTGAATTGATATAAAGCCGATAGAAAATGGTTCCGACTAGTGATTTGATATAAAGTCAATGATAAATGGTTCTGTTTAGTGATTTGATATAAAGCCGATGGGAAATGGTTTCGGCTAGTGATATTGTGCCGATGAGAAATGGTTCCGGCGAGAGATTGATTGTTATGATTTGATGGATTCTGATGTTTATGCATGATTTACTTGTTAATTGTGATTGATGCACTTGTTACGTGTGATTGATATATTTGACATTAAGATTGACTTACTTGAAGTGTGTTGGTTGTTGAGTTGTGACTATTGGACTGTGACTATTGAGCCTTGTGAGCTGTTTATTGTAGAATTGTTAGGTTGAGTTGATTTATGTGCAGGTTGTAGTTTGAGAAGGTTTGGTTGGGATGAAAGGAGTATTCTTTTTCTAGCTAGGTTGCTTTATTTATTAGATTGCTTGCTAGGTACCGTGTTGTTGGTACTCACTCATTGCTTCTACACTTGTGTAGGTTCCGAGCCCGATACTGTGTGATCGTCCTTCTTCTCCTACTTTCCAAGGCTTGTCAAAGGACTATTGAGAGCTAGTTGTTTGTCATCCCGGTAGGCCCTCTTTTCCTTTTTCCTTATGCTTTGCTCTATTTGAGAAACAAAGATTAAGCCTTGTACTATTTCTTAATTTCGCACTTTATGTATTAGTTGTTTGTACACGTGACAACCAGGTTTTGAAGTGTTAATAGAATGAATAGTTTTCCTCCTTCTCTTGTTCTTGCTTTTTTATTTCCACATATCTTTCATTTCGTTAGGTTGAGGCTGACTTGTCTTGATGGGAATAGATAAGTGTCATCACGTCTATTTTTGGGTTATAACAGGAGGAGACTCCCAAAAGATGGAATTGAAAATATTTTATTAAGAAGACAATGCATATAGCATAGCGTTGCAATGATTCATATGAGGATATAATTGCAAGCGTAATTGAGGCTAGTGAGTTAGCCTGCGAGTCAAGCGACTTGGTGATTAGCTATCAAATGAATGGGAGGGGGAAAATACATCTCAAATATTGTTATTGATGGCTCTAGGTCTATATTGAGGATGAATGTCATTGTGAGGCCTCCAATTAAACGAACGACTTCATATAACGATGAGAGGATTTGATTGGAAATGAGACATTGGTGATTATTCAAAGAAGATCAGTTTGAGTGATTATTCAAATGAGAGCTTGGGTGATCATTCAATGAATATACATGATCATCCAATGGATATGAAAGATCAGCCAATAAATGTGGAAGATTCTGAAAGTTGTGAAGAAATGCAGGGAGAACAGGAATTAGGATCACAGTTCAGTCATTCCTTCTTCGATGGAACTAATTTATAGATAAATCAAACATTCAATAACAAGAGTGAGCTGTAATTGTTATTAGCTGAAGTGGCGGCAAAGAAGTTTTTTTTTATTTTGCTACAGTGAAGAGTTGTACTAAATACTTAAAGGTGAAATGTGTATCTCGAAACTCTGTGGAGATGTTGCGGGTAAGGAAATATGAGTGTTTAGACAAATTTCGTATCTACAAGTACATTATCGAGCACAATTACGATGTTGAACATGCCATCAATAGCTATAGAAAAATCTCAATCAAAGTTATTGCTTCGCTTTGTGTGAATATGTATTGTGATGACAAGGGTCCAAATGTTAAAAAGTTTCAAAGGGTTATGTTTAGTTCTTTTCGTTGTATTCCAAGATATTGGAAATGTTGGAAGGGGGGTGTGATTGCAAGGGAAATGGTCTGAGGGATAGCGGAGCAGGGATATTCGTGCATATCGATTTTTCCTACATGATTGACACTCTTAATATTAATTTTGGCTATTGGATCATAATAAACAGGGATAGTCATAGGTCCATGTATTACTTCTTAGCCTACGGTTCTTGCATTAGGGGATTCGCCCACATGAGAAAGGTAATTACAGTCGATGACACTCATTTACATGGTAAATACGAGGGTGTGCTACTAAGCGTTGTTGCACAAGATACGAAGAATCATGTTTATCTAATTGTATTTTGTGTCGTGGACAAATAGAATGATGTATCATGGATGTTCTTCTTTAAAAAGTTGAAGGAGATTTGTGGTCGATGAACCAGATTTGTGTTTTATCTCTGATAGACACAAGAGCATCACCAACGATATTGGAAAGGTTTACAATCACGCTCACCACAGATATTGTATGAGGAACCTCAGTGAAAATCTATGGATAAATAAGCACAATGGATATCCCTCTATCTATACTACAACACACCAAAGACTTATTCTCTGAAGGAGTTTAACAATCATTTTACAGAATTCAAGAACTAATGCATCGAGACAGCCGTCATCCTTGAGCATGAAGTTGATTTTGAGAAGTGGAGTAGGGCACATTTTTCATGCAATAGATATGATGTGATTATCACAAATATTGCTAAGTCACTCAATACTATGTTGATAGACGAAAGAGAGTACCCCGTGACAACTATATTTAATTCAATTGTTAAAATATTTGTAGAATTGTTCAGGTAGATACATGCATATGTCCTCAAATCAAAGGGTAATAAAATGATGTCGGCTGCCGAAAGGATCGTAAGAAAAAAATGAATGAGGGTGACTTCTTGTATGTGGAGAACGTAACTAGGACGACTATCAATTTACCGTGTTCCGCGTAGGTTTTACTTCCTATGTGAACCTACTGAAAAAGTCATGTTCTTGTAGGAAATATGACTTTATCAAGATATTATGTGCTCAGGCGATGGTCGCTTTACGATCGAAGCATGACAATGCGTATAGTATGAGCAGTACTCTTCGCCTTTGTATAAAGGTAAAGCATACCTCCTTGCATACTTAGAATCTATTAATGTTGTTCCTCTTTAATCGAAATGGTGTGTGTCACAGAAACTGCTAATTATGAAGATTATTTCACCCCTTGTCGATACCGAGCTTGGAAGGAAGAAAAGAAAACATGTCACGGGTATCAGTGAGAATTTCAAGAGCAAGAAAAGAAACAAATAGTCAATTTGCAAGAGACCCGGACACAAGAAAGAACAATAACAAATCTTAGATAAACTTGACTGACATTGTTTTTGTAATCAAGATGCTAGAGGTTCCCAAGCTAATGTTTATTTTGAACCCCTACATTTTGGTCAATTTAATGTCACTTGTTTTCGACTATAATCATTATCTAATATCAATCAATCAAAGATGGCATAAATTGTGTACACACTCTGTTAAGTTTATTATCGACTTCACTCGTTGTGTATTATTAATACATGAAAATTTATTGGATTAGTAATGCAATGATTTTAATGCATGTATTAAAATGATTAAAGATCCAATTGTCCTAAACAAATTACATTTTTCTACTAAAGTTGTGAAGGGTATCAGGCATGCTATTTTTAATACACCAAATCAAAGAATGCATAAGAAATAATCTAAGTATAACTAATCCAAACATAACTAATATAAGCATTACTTGGATATACACTCTACCAAATAAACTCTTAAAGAATTGTCAAAAAATCAGATGTTATCGTTCAAAAAGTAGAATTTTGTACTTTGTTGTCATTGTATAACTTGGATATTTGACTATTGTTACTGGTTGTCATAATATATAGACCATTTATACAATTGATACTTTCCCATGTGCATGATTTATGTCTGACCAATGAGAACTATGCTCTGTCACTAGTAATGTATATTCGAATTTATATATAAGTCCAAAAATGATCGATATTACACCTACTAAAATATGATACTTATATATAGACCATAACCAATAGAATTTAAAAAGGAGAATAATTAATTAATAATAAATTATATTTTTGAAATTTATTCAATTAAACTATTTCAAACAAGTCATGTGATCATGTTAGGGTCCACATAAATTGGAGGTGGTGATCAACGATGTACAAAGAAGAATTGTTGTTATACAATTAACATCCTTAGAATAATGTTTGAGAAAACATAAGAATGTTGTGAGGATTTCACTTGTTCAACTAACTCTTTTCATACATCATTGATCATGTAAGAGTATACATAAATTGGGGGTGATAATCAATAACATATATAATTATTCATTAATTCTTCATTCCCATTTTGAAATTTTAAACTCATCATAGTTTTTAACTGCCTATTTATACTCACCAAAAAATAAAGAACTCAACATAAATGCCAGAGGCCAAGATAAAGAACACATTTGTGTATAAAGTCATTATATGATTTGAGCACATTTTAACATCAATTGTCATATTACAGGTTAATATTGTTGATCCAAAAGCATCATCTGAAAAAGCTAAGCCAATACAATACCTAAATGCAGCCAAGATTGCTTGCAAACTAAAAGCTAAAGAAGTAAAATATGTATTTCCTAATGTGGATAGTAAAGATCTCTCATATCTTTGTATGGATATGATATACAAATTATATTTACTTGTGGATGGATTTGGTAAGTTTTGGTACAATGATGTGGTTTGTCTAAATATTTTTGGCTACTATAGAGAACATTTAATATAACATAACATAAAAAATTGATTTCAAAATAAATTTTACTGTTATGATGAAATGCTATTATAGAGAATGTCAGTTATAAACAAATATGATTATATAATAATAACTAAGTCACGAAACTATCTTGTGTCTACGTTAAAGTTATTGAACCATTTCCCATGTAACTGTAAGCTTACAAATACTATTTTTTTGTCACAATCACTAAAACAACTTAAAGTTGTCCACTATGATGATAAAGTCATTATACGTTAATCATGGATTGTTATAATAAAGTTACCTTGATATATGGGTAGGCTTTAACACTATAGTGGGTAAAGTTTACTGACTTTGTTGTTATACTCCCTTCATGTCATTTTATATGATCATATGTATATAATGTATCATAATAATCTTTGATTCTTGTGGTATTAAATTCGGGGAAACTAAGCAAATGCCCAATAAATATAAATTATTTACAAACATGTACCCCCTTACATTGATGCCCCCCTAAATAATTACAATAAATGCTCCAACTGAAAATTTTGCTTATATATGTATATATATATATATATATATATATATATTGTTCTGGTATCACTAAGGTTTCTTGTTCACAATGTACTAATTAGTCAATGATACTATAAGAGTATAAATATATTGTTGTGGTATCATTAAGGTTTCTTGTTCATATTCTACTCATTAGTCATTAATTTTTCATGTTAAAAAACTACTCATTAGTCAATGATACTATAAGAGTGTGTATATATATATATTTGTGGTATCATTAAGGTTTCTAATTTAGAAATTACACATTAGTCAATAATACTATAAAAGTATACATATATTTTTGTGGTATCATTAAGGTTTCTTGTTCACACCCTACTCATTAGTCAATTATCTTTCATACAATCCTCACAACAAAAATGTTTTTGTTGTTGATAATTTGCTATGTGTGCATTGTGGTTGAAATGGACATCTTAAGAAAGATTGTCCTGTTTGGAAAAAACATGAAGGAAGTTCTTCAAACTATTCCAAACAGAGGAACAGACAGAAGAAGGGACCTGGTCGTGCATCTGGCCCCGAGTTTAAGAAACCAGTCTGCCTTACTAGACAAAGAATTTTCTTATCACTCCTTTATCTACTTACTAGGAACTCTGTCTCAAATGGGTTCCCAAGACTAACAAGTAATTTGCTATGCAAGTGAGAGGAGGTAACATCAGTCAATGTTGGTTCATGAATAGTTGATACTCAAAGCACATGACTGGAAGACTAAAAACTTCCTCTCTCTCAAGGCACTTTAAGGTGGAGGTGTCTCTTTTGGCAATGGCAAGAAAGGGTACATTCTAAGTGTAGGAAGGACTTGAAAGTCTGTGGAGCACCTCCATTAAAGTTGTGTACTATCTCAGTGGTTGAAGTACAATCTTTCAAGTGTTTCACAGATTTGTAATGAACGAAATGAAGTTGAGTTTTTATCAGATAAATGTGTGGTCACAACTTGATCTCTTGGATGGTGATTTTGACAGAAAAGAGATGCAAGAACATGTTTACTGCTGATCTAAGCACTGTTTATAGTAACATTCTCACTTTCCTTAGTGCTCAAGGTGAGAATACTGATGTATGACACAATAGACGTGCCCATGCGAGTGATTCTCTACTGCACAAACTTCTGTTAAGGGACCTGGTTTGCGGTCTGCCTAAAATAAAATTTGCAGATGACAAATTTATGATGCTTGTGTTAAAGAGAAGCAGATCAGACCATCCTTCAAGCGGAATAAGTAGGATTTTATTCTTCCAAAGAACTTTCGGGGTGAAGTGGTGAATACTACATGTTCTGTGACCAAAAGGATGATATTGAGAATTTTGATCTCAATGATGATGAAAGAGTATTTGTGGGATATTCCTCCTCCAGCAAGGCTTATCGGGTGTATAAAAAAAGGGTGTGCATTGAAGAAAGTGTTCATGTGATTCTTGACAAGTTTGGAAGAATTGAGAAATTGCAAAACAAAGAAGATAATGAGATGGAAGAGCTGCTTCAGAGATGGTCTAAATAGTGAACTTGTTAAAGAATATCTTCTTCATGAATCCACAATCCCAAAGAATCTGATGCAGATGATGAACCTGATGAGGGACTTGGTCTGGTAGACAATACTGAACAAAGATGATGTAGTTCAAACTGATAATGCGAATTCTAAAGGTACCCTCGTTTTTCAAGAAAAGTACATCAAGGAGCTTCTCAAAAGGCTTAACATACTTGAAGTCAAGATAATGTTAAAAAGGGGTAATGTCATCATAAAGTTTTGCAAAATGGAAGATCAAGTGGCTGACATCTTCACCAAAGCCCTAAGCAAGGACCAGTTTGTCAAGAACAGATAGGGACCTGGTTCCAGTTCAGAGAAGCTACTGAAGAAGTTTCACATTATGGATGCCAAGACAATTGATACTCCCATGGGGACCAACTCGAAGCTGGATACTGATGGATCTGGTCCAGATGTAAATGATACAAGTGTTAGGATTTATGCAAGATTCCAAGCTTGTCTAACGGAATCACATTTTAAGGCTCCTAAGAGAATCCTAAGACAGTTGAAGAAGATAGAACCTGGTTCTATTTTGTCCATCAGGAGACTTTTTGATTTGGAGGAATATGGTGATGCGGATTATGTTGGGTATCAAGTTGATAGAAAGAGTACCTCAGGAATGGCTTATTTTCTAGGTTGATCTCTCATTCATGGGGAACTAAAAAGGCAAGATTCACTTGCTTTTTCAACAACTGAGGCAGAGTATGTAGCAGGTGTAGCTTGATGTTCTCAACTCTTGTGGATCAAACAGCAGCTTGAAGCTCTTAGAAGACCTGGCCGAGATAATCAAACTGAAGTTGGGGATGTTGAAACCTGATTGGATGGATCATGCCTGAAGCAATCAACCCTCTCATGACTATTCAAAGGGAGCAGGTATCCTTGTTTTTCAGTTATGTATGTTATAGCAAATTCAGTCATACCTTTTGTAGGTATACACACATGGCAAAAATGCTGAAGGAAAAGGGAGGTCAGGACAGATCTAGGAAATTACATTCAAACTACAGAGAGGGACCCGATCCGTTCTCGAAGGTTAGCACTCTTAACATTGCATTTTGAATTACGCATGAGAACCGTTGCAATTGCCACATGTCTGTCATTCAGAAATCTGACCGTTGTCCCATCATTTGAATACCAAAATGGCACTTCATTTCACATAATACACCCTTTCACTTCCTTTATACTTTCTTTCCATCTCCCCAGAAAATTCAAATCCCCTTCCAAAAATTAGAAATTTTCAAAACCCTCTTTTCTCCTCTCTCAAAAACACTTCAAATGTTTAAACCCTTTGTTGAGAATTTTCTGATGAAGAAATTTTTAAGTGTGAAGAGGGACCAGGTTCAACAAGCAAAAAGAAGAAGGTGGAAAAGATGATGTTCAAAAAGGAAAGGGTTGATATTTTGAGAACTCAAAGTATTCTGAATGGGAGGGTGTCTGACCTTGAAATAAAAAAAATCAGGAATGAGAAGTCTGGTTGATGATGTAGAGATTCAGAGTTGGATCCATTTGTGTAAAGGTCACTTACATGTGTTGCATGAGTCAGAAGTGAGGGATTTCTATCACAACATGGTTGTTACTGATGGGAGTCTAAATACTTAGGTGGGCAACTATCCCTTCCATCTGAATGAGGAAATTTCAGGAGACATTCTGCATATGTCCAGGGAAAGGACCAGGTTGATTGATGGAGGATTTGTCTTATAATAGTTTACTCAGGAAATCAGCAAACTCTAAAATCTCAGGTTTGTTACTCAATTCTGCAATTTCATGTGTATTGTTATATTGCAATTACGTGAAGGAAAATCTTAATTGAAATTATATTTTGTGTACTTTCAGTATTGTAGAAATTTGAAGAGGCTGGATCTCTCTGATTGCAAGCGCCTCAGAAGTACTCCAAACTTCAAGGGTTCACGAAGTCTCAAGACTTTGTGGCTTCAGAATTGCTCAAGTCTAAAGGAGATCCATCCATCAATAGGAAATTTGGACAGACTAACTTATCTATGTTTGTATGGTTGCCAAAAGATTACGGATCTTCCTAGCAGCACATGCCAGCTAAAATCCCTTGAATACTTGGACATTACTTACTGCTCATCTTTACAAACACTGCCAGTTGACATTGGAGATATGCAAAGCCTAAGATTTCTTATTGCAGGTGAAACGGGTATAAAAAAAATTCCTGGATCTGTTGAAATGCTAAGAAATCTTGAAGAATTGCAAGTGGGAGGTCGAAATTTAGCGGCCAAAAGGAGTTTTCTCAAACAAGTGTCTGCTGCATAGAATCCTTGTCAAATTTTATTTGGATTTTAAGGTTTCCATATTGTGGCTTCTCCGAGGCTGATATTCCTATGGATATTGGGAGATTATCCAACTTACGTGATTTAGATTTGAGCAGCAACAGTTTCCTCTTTCTACCCTTTGATTTTTCAAGGTCACCATTTTTTGATGTCCTTGTTTTTGAATGATTGTGAGAATCGTCAAACATTCCTGTCAATATCAACTTAGGAATTGCCAAAAACTGGTTAAGATTACAAGGTTGGACAACCTCCCGTCAATAGTGAATAATTGTACTTCCCTGTAGAATCCATTCAATGCCCCTCCTGCTCTATCAATTCCATCAACAAAATATACAGTGTATGAGGTTAGTGGGGGGGGGGGGGGGGGGGGGGGGGGGGGGGGGGGGGGGGGGGGGGGGGGGGGGGGGGGGGGGGGGGGGGGGGGGGGGGGGGGGGGGG
>JAJONR010009506.1:0-23716 GCA_029582245.1 Solanum etuberosum
AAGAATTTCATTCTTTCTAACTCAAATTCCTCCATACAATTATGAATCACTAATGAAAATCATAATTCTTGGCCATAGAGATTTCAAGAAAGTAATTCAAGAATCTCAAGAAAGGTTTTCTTGATTGTTCTCCTTCAAGCTAGGGTTTCAAGGCTTCTAATCAAACTCTTCTTCAAGATTCTTCAAGAACCTTGTTCTTCCAGGTATGTAAGGCCATCATAGTGTTGGAATAGTTTGTCCTCATGCCCTACATCTAATTTCAAATCACTAAAAGAGAAATCTAGGATTCTACCCCTAGATTTGAGTATTCTTGAGATAAGTTAATTTTGAGTTCTTGAATTCCTGATTCTTTCGAAATTCTATTCCTAAGTATTGAGTTTCTATATTTCTATTGAGATCATAGAGTTGATTTGTTCATGTCTATATTTCAGTATGAACCCTATTTTGAGTTATAAATTTTGAGAAGCTTTTTAAAGCCAACACTTGAGTTCTTAACCTGAGTTTTGAGAAAGTAAAGATGAGTTTTGAGAAAAGAGTTTTCTAAAACATGATTCGTATGACAATCGAGTATGCCATCAATTTTTAAGCAGTATGGTATCTATATATACCATAAATGTTTATGGATTATGACTTCCCGAGTTATCAATGATCATTTTTTAATATAATTTTAAAATGTTTTTGATAAAGAGTTTTCAAGTATGAGCATAAGGGGACTATGTATTCCCAGAGACATCAATTTTTACATTGATAAAAAAGAAACTGAGATTTCTAAATGAGTTATGAGTTCAAAAGATATTTCAAGAGAAGTTACCTCTTTTAAGAGGATAGTTTGAGCAATTATCTCAAACCAGAAGAAGAGTATGTTTTAAACATTGAGCATGAGTATTTATATATTATTGAGAGTAGTATTGAGCACCGATATAGGGGAGAGTTCAGACAACTCATAGCCCCCATATACCATGTATGCCAACATGGGTAAATGGTCATACTTTTTAGATGATTCCTTATTTCTTTTAAGCATTGCTTAGTGGATCCACTTAGTTGAGGAGTTCTATACCCCGGCAAGGTATAGGGCAGTTCTGGCAGCGTGGGTTAGACGTTGTATCATCACGTAGCTCATAGTGATGGTTGTCGGTTAGAGAATCTCCCAAATATAGTTAAAAATGTATTTTTATTATATCACTTAATATGTTGAGTTCAAAGATGAGTAAGTATTTTGTAAAGTTTTTAATGATTTCACTCCTTTATATCTTTACATTGAGTTGAGTATCTATTACAGTCCTTTCATTCAGTTATTTGTTATTCAGTTGTATTACATACTCGTACATTCCATGTTCAAATGTCATTAGACCTACATCCTTTTATGATGTAGATATAGGTGTTCATGATTATTAGCAGGCGCTTTGTTGAGATCACTCTACACTCCAGTTAGCTTTGGTGAGCCTCTTTGTATTCTAGAGGACTTCACAGTTACTTTTCAATTAGTAGTTTTGAGGTGTCATGGGTCTTGTCCCGACATCTTTCCTTAATAGTAGAGGCTTCATAGATTGACAGTTTTGGAGAGTCTTTTAGTTTCAGAGATTTTTTTTTAAAACTTATGTTTAATACTTAGTATATTTAGCGTAGTTTTGAGATTCAGTAAACCATTTTTAAAATTTTATTTCAATTTTATGCTTATGTATGCTTGAGTTAGTCTTCGGCTTATAGTCAGCCAAGATGAGGGTTCGCTTGAGGGCTAGCAATAGTTCTCGAGTGCCGGCCACGTCCAGGGTGTAGGCTCGGGTCGTGACACTATCACCTTCCCTTGCTGCATTAAGCCGCACCCTAGGCCAATGCCTGAAGCATCACAATAAACTACATACCCGTCTATACCCTCTGGTAAGGCCAATACTGGCGCCTTAGTCAATCTATCTTTAAGCTTTTGGAAGATTTTCTCACATGCGTTGGACCATTGGAACTTCACTACCTTCTGTGTCAACTTTGTCAATGGTGTAGAAATAGAGGATAAGCCCTCTACAAAACTTTGGTAATATCCATCTAGTCCCAATACACTACGCACCTCCGTCGGAGTAGTAGGCTAAGGCCAACTCTTTACTGCCTCAATCTTTTGCAAATCTACTCTAATGCCTTCACCAGAGACCACATGACCAAGAAAAGCCACAGAGTTCATCCAGAATTTACATTTAGAAAACTTTGCATATAGTTGGTGCTCTATGAGTGTTTGTAGGACAGCTCTCATATGATTTGCATGTTTTGCAACATCACGTGAATATATCAAGATGTCATTTGTAAATACAATTATAAAATATCAAGAAAGTGTTTGAAAACCCTATTCATCATATCCATAAAGGCTGTTGGAGCATTTATCAGTCCAAATGACATGACGAGGAACTCAAAGTGTCCATATCTCATACAATATGTTGTTTTGGGAATATCTACTTCTCAAATGTTGAGCTGATGATATTCAGATCTCGAGTCGATCTTTGAAAAGCGCTTATCTCCTTGCAATTGGTCAAATAAATCATCTATCCTTGGAAGGGGATATTTGTTCTTTATCGTCACTTTATTAAGCTGCCTGTAATATATACACATCTGCATTGTGTCATCCTTCTTGCGTACAAATAGTACAAGAGCACCCCAAGGCAATATGCTGGGGCGAATGAAACCTTTGTCAAGCAAATCTTTCAGCTGCTCCTTTAGCTCTTTCAATTCTGGCGCCATTCTATAAGGCGGAATGGATATAGGTTGGGTACTGGGATCTAAGTCAATAGAAAAATCAATCTCTCTGATTGGAGGTAGTCCAGGAAGTTCGTCCGGAAACACATCTGGATATTTATTCACAACGGGCACAGATTGAAGAGTCGCCACCTGCTTCTCACCTTCAAGGTCTCTTACATGGACAAGGTGATATAAACACCCTTTATCTATAAGCTTTTGTGTGTTAATATAGGAAATAAAACTTCCTCTAGGCATCGTAGCATTACCTTTCCACTCTAGGACTGGCTCACCTGGGAAATGGAATCGAGCAACTTTAGCTCGGCAATCAACTGTAGCATAACAAGACGACAACCAATACATGCCCATAATGACATAAAAATCAACCATTTCTAGCTTTATCAAATTTGCAAATGTGTCACGGTCACATATTGTTACTAGACACCTATAATAAACCCTTCTAGCTATAATAGACTCTTCTAACGGAGTCGATATTGCAAATGGCTCATGTAATAACTCTGGCTCTACTCCAAATTTCTTAGCAACAAATGGAGAAACATATGATAGGGTAGCCCCGGGGTCTATCAATGCATATACATCATAAGAGAAAATAGATAAGGTACCTGTAACAACATCTGGGGATGCCTCTGAATCCTGACAACCTGCTAGTGCATACAACTGTTTCGGGCCAGCTCCAAAACCAGATCCTCTACCTCTGCCTGTACCTCTCCCTGTTGGCGATTGAGGGCCACGTGATGAAGAAGGTGCTGATGATGAGGATACTCCTGCAGATCCAGTATATTGTGGCCTATCACCTCTACCCTCAACTTCAAGTTTGGGATAGTCATGTATCTTATGACCCTCAACTCCACACCCATAACAAGAGGTAGAGACATATTGACACTCTCCCAAGTGAGAACGGCCACAATATCTGCAAGTCGGTCGAGGCGGTAGTCCTCGACTAGCACCTCTGTGATAGCGGGGATCAGGTGCCCTCGAAGTTTGACTCTGCTCCTGCTTGGGTCTCGATGACTGAGCTAGGGAACTAGCTGTGGAGCGGTCTACTGATTGAGCCTGTCTGGGTGGACCTCTACTAGAGTAAGCTCTAACACCTCCCTGAAATATTCCAGCACTCCTAGCCCTCTTTTTTTATTCCCTTTCTCTCTCAGCCCTATGATTTTGTATACGGTCTTTTTTCTGCTGAGCGTGTGCCATAAGTCTTGCAATATCCATATCTTGATTTAATGCAGCAACGATGCAAGAACCAATCAAATGATCTCCAAGTCCACAAACGAAGTGATGCATCCTTGCATTTTGGGTGCTAACCATCTCGGGAGCAAATCTAGCCAACTGAGTGAATCGCATGCTATACTTCCTGACGCTGAGGTTATTTTGTCGAACGTTTAGAAATTCATCAACCCTTGCTTCCCTAAGCTCTAGTGGAAAAAAGTGCTCCATCAAGGCCATAGAGAACTCCTTCCAAACTGCGGGAGGAGCATTTTGTCCCTTAGAATCCACCCACATCTCTTACCAAGCAATGGTGACATCTTTCAGCTGATAGAAGGCCAATTCAAATGCCTCTGTCTTAGAGATATGCATGACCCTAGGAATTCTGTTGATCTCATATAAACCGTTGTGGGTCCTCTATCACACTAGATCCTGTGAACACTGGATTCATATGGAGGAAATTACGTCCTCTGGATCCAGCTGCCTCTTTCCGAACAGTACTAGGTGCAATTGTATTTTGTCTTTGGACCTGAGAAGCTATCAACTGAGTGAGCAACTCTATTGCCCCTCTGAGATCTTTCTCTGAGGCACCTGGTAGGGGTATATGTGGTACATGAACTACTGTTGGTACTACTGGAGGTGTAGCAACTCATGTAGCTCCTTCTGTCCTGGGAATCTGATGACCTGGAAGCATAGGACATAGCAAGCTCTGTTGATCACCAACTAGTTGGGACTGCTCTGAAATGGCTGCCTCCTGAGTATTACTAGCAATGGACCTCGGGCTTTCTAAATCCTTGTCCGTAATAGACATGATCTGTATCAACATTAAAAAAAAGATTTTGAGTCAGAATTAACTTTCTATGACTTAGCTCTGTCGCACAATCTAGATTATGAAAGAAGGTCGAATCCCTATATGCCTATGTAGTCCCTAAATTATAAATATGGAGCGCAACACATTTATAAGAAAGGTCCTACTAGACACGGCTTCATAGACTCCCTGAACACTTGAACCTTCTGCTCTGATACCAAGTTTGTCATGCTTCCGACTAGAAAGGGGCGGACATCAAGGATATAAGTAAGCACTTGCTAATTATCTGTACTAAACTCATGCCAAAGATATAGACTCATAAGCAGCGGAACCTATATCAGGACACATACTTAAACATATATAACAAAAGGGCCCACAGGGCTAGTTTACAACGAAAACGAAACTAAGTCTAAGAAGCCTCTAAAGAGTATGAATCTGAGAACCTGATAACTACACGGGACAGGGCCCCGACATACCCATTCTGACATATGTACATACATAGAAAAATATAGGCTGCTAATATCTGATAGCTCTAGGTAGAGGTGGAGCTTACCAACTGCTAAACTGGAAGTCTCTGGTCTAATTGAAATGCTTGTTTTCCAGAGTACCTGAGCTTGTAGTGATAGAAATGAAGCGCCACAATAATAGGGTCGTTAGTACATATAACACATATACTGGTATGAAAAGCAGACTGAATAACAAGTAGACATGTAAGAATGCAAAAATGAATCAAATATCAAGATAAACAAATCTGAGCATATGTATGCAGGAGACATAATCTAAAAATGGAATTGTGACAAATCTCACGGGTCCACATCTAACATTTCATGGCTTATTCATTTATATATACAAAATTCCTATAGTTTGCCTAAGTGATATCTTTACTTTGTTATATAGCTTCCTTTCTCTTTGTAAAACTAACTGTCAGGGAATCACATGATGGCCTACTGTCGGCGATTAGTGAACCATGTATGGAATCTGTAGCCCACTGTCACGACCACGCGTGAAATCTCATAGTCTAGATAACGAGGTCTATCAAGGCACACCCCCAGGGCTCCTTTATGGTCTGCCCGTAGGCCTATATCAGTCAGGTGAATCCACGATGGGAAATTCTAGCTGACTCTATCTGAATTCTGTGCACATAATAGCGTCGCACGTAGTAGCCCTAAAATACCTATCTCACGCTGTAGAGTAGGCTATACTCTCAATTTCATGAAAAGGCTTATAATAATTAATTCATAAATCATGTGGCTCGTGATAAAATTTGTGATTACTTTTTTTTCTAGCTTGAGAATCATACATCTTGTGACCTATACACTTACGAATAATTTGTGGCCAAATGCTTCCTTTAAATTTATGCAACATGTACACCTGCTAACTTCTAAGAGTTTCAATTGAAGACACATATAGTTGTGTGAAACATATGACTTTCTTGACCAGAAAAGAGTACTATAACTCTATAGGTTTAGGACTCCAACATGAAATGGTTTATAAAATAGGATAACTTGCTTTCAAGTATCATATAATCTCTCATGACATTTATCGGAAGAACATGCGACTTTAGGTTGTGACTTAATGGCGAAAGAAGTTTTAGCTTTACATACCTTACTTCAAGACTTACTATCTTACATCGTCAAACTCCTTTGCTGAAAACTTTATCTGCAACATAACACCATAAAAGGATACCATAAGAAACTAATCAAGAAGCACAACAAGGCCGAAAACACAATAATAGTTCACGAGCGACAATCTCAACAATTACTATAGATAAATGGTGTATCGCCAGACCCTTCTCTTTCACTACTTTCCAAGTAGGCTCATGACTTATTCAAGTGTTCAGTATTACTCCTCAATCCTTTAACCATAAAGAACCAGCCCCCTTAATCATCCACAATTAACATAAAAAGTCAAACTAATGGCCTCCGAACACCATCCCACGAGTTCTTTGTCAACGACGTCAAATTCCTTTATAAGCTCATAGTTTTAGTTGGTAGAGAACTAATGCCATCAATTACTACAACATATTCTTAGAAATTTAGGCATTTCATCAAACACTTGGCGAGCGACAAACTTCAAGAACTATAAGAGTCGCGTTTTCTATACCTAGCCTTCAATTTTATCGTAACCAGCTTACTGCCCCAATACAATATCATTCACCCTTCATCTTGTCAAAACGACACCCGCACACCCTTCTACAAACTCCCTCCTCACCAAAAACATCAACTACTATGGCTAAAACATGGACTCACAGCTTCCTATCACCGTCCCGTGAGTCCTACCTGAAAATTATACTTAAAGCATCCTAAGAATACTATTTATAAAGATAGAAAAGGAGTCATACCTATATATTCAAGAAAATCATCCCGTGCCCCTTTCTATTCTTCAAGAACAATACTTTCTCCTTCAAGAAAATATTTATCTAAGTATATCTATAGGTCTATGGAGATGAAGACACTTGATTCTTGAAGAAACCAACTTACCTTAAGCTTTGGAGGATTGGAGATGAGAAAAACTTGAAGAAATAACTTGAAAACAGTCCTTAAACGTTCTTGAGTATATGGGAAAGGATATCCCAAACTTATAATATAAAAATAACAAGTTTGGCCGACTTTCTCTTAAGTGCCACATGTCCCGTAGTGATTGGGCAGTGCGCACGTCTGTCGTAGAATGAACATAACTCTTTACTCCGATGTGGTTTTAACGAGCGGTTTGTTTTGCTGGAAACTAGACTAAAATACCTTTAATTTGATAGGTTGTATGTCCTCTAACTCCTTATACATTAGGAGATATGCTCGTTCAAAGTCATCTGATAAATGAGATCATTTGTTGTATTTCTCCACAATGAATCTTTAAACTTGAATCTTTTCTTTAATGATCTACTTGGCATAAAACTTTTGTTTAACCATTCAAATGACTTAATATATGGGTTACATGGAATGCCTTACCATTTGCAATGATATACTTCCCCCGATATCACACATATGCATTGGTGTTTACGAGTCACAAATGTATTTTAAGTTACGGGGTTTTACAATGGGATACTTATTCTTGATTGTGACTTTGTTCAACTGACGATAGTCAATGCACAACTTGAGAGAACCATCTTTCTTTCGCACGAACAACACTGGAGCTCCCATGAAGAGATGCTAGGTCTTTCAATTGTTCTTTCAATTCCTTTAGCTTAGTCGGAGCCTTTCTGTAAGGAGGAATCGAAATAGACTGGGTATTTGGAAGAAGATCTATTCCAAAGTCCATTTCTCCTTCGGGAGGGACTCAGGGAAGACCTTCTGGGAACACTTTTGGAAACTCATTTACAACAGGGACTGACTCAAGAGTTGGGGTTTCAGAGTTTGAATCCTTAACCCGAACATGATAATAGATATACCTTTTAGAAGTCATTTTCTTGGCCTTAAGTTAAGAGATAAATCGACCTACAGGCACAGAACTACTATCCTTCAACTCTAAGACTGGCTCGTTTGGAAACTGAAAACGAACAATCCTAGTTCTACAATCGACTGAGGCATAACGGGAATGTAACCAATCCATTCCTAGAATGATATCAAAATCTACCATTTCTAGCTCTGCATGGTCTGCTGAGGTGACTTTTTAGGAAACTGTGACTAGGTCACCAACTGCAGTAGAGATTGAGAAGGGTTTTGAGAGGGTTTCAGGATTGACACCGAAGTTTACTTCTATATAGGGAGTTACAAAAGAAAGTGTAGCTCCTGGATCTAACAATGCATAAACATCTAATAGGAAGACTTGTAACGTACCAGTGACCACATCAGGAAAATCTTCCTGGTCTTGGCGAGCTTGAAGACCATATAACCTGTTCTGGCGCTGACCGCCACCTGTACCAGATGAGACACCCTGCTGATTGGGGCGACCTGCTGGCGCTGCTGAAGTAGTAGACTGAGCCCTGTTATCTTCTTGTCCTTGACTGGCATAAGGGTAGTCCTTCAACCTATGACCAGACTGGCCACACCCAAAACACCCTTATCTGCCAGCATGACACTCACCCGGATGGTTCTTACCACACTTTGGGAAAGTTGGAAAAGTACGTTTACCTGTAGCACTCTCCTGAGACTTAGAGCCTAATGCACTTGCTTTCTTATCCTATCAAAACCTGGGGATGGAGTGCTAGCTGATGAAGGTGTTGGGGCTGTATACCTCTGCTGACACTGTGAGCGATTTCTACCGCCCTACATTTGCTGATAGTATTCATAATTACCTGGTCTAGCCTTTTTGGTACCCTTAGCCATTTCCCTAAGCTTATCTCCATCAACCTGCTAAGCATGAGTCATGAGTCTGGAGATATCCATATCCCCTAACAGCATAGCATTCCAGCACTCGGTCTTTACTAAATCAGATACTCCAAACAAGAACTTGCTCATTTGTGCCCTCGAATCAGCAACCATATATGGAGCATACTTGGAGAGTTGAGTGAACTTCAGCCTATATTATTGGACTGACATTGAACCCTGCTTCAAGTTCATAAACTCCTGAGCCTTATCCTCTCTCAACTCTCTCGGGAAGAACCTATCCAGAAAAGCTCCAGTAAAACAATTCCATGTTTTCCTTTCACTACGTGAACCAAATATGAGCCACATCCTTGAGTTGATAGGATACTAACACAACACTCTCAGTATCAGTCACTTACATTACACACAAAATCTTCTTAATCTCATCAATGAAGTTTTGTGGGTCGTCACCAACCTTCGACCCTAAAAATTCCGGCGGATTCATAAGAACAAAGTCTCAAACCCTAGCTACAGCTAATCAACCGGTGGGGTTCGTAGGAACTGGGCGTGTTGATTGGCCTGGTTGGCTACTAGCTGAGCTAATAGTTGGATCGCATTATGGAACTCTACATTTGTAACCTCATGGTTCGGGACTGGAGGAACTGCACTAGTATTGTGGGCATTAGCATCCCGTACATTAGCTATACAAGGAGGCATGATCTGAAATATACAACGATGGATTAGAAAGGAGAAGTTGAATCAAACCTTATGCATGATAAGAAGTTTTTCTTAAAACACTTTGTAGCCTCCCCCTCATAGATGTGGCGCATTTCACACCCATAAAAGAGACTCTACTTAGTGCGTATTTCATACACCCTAGGACTCTTGAGCCTAATGCTCTGATACTAAGTTTTTCACGCCCCGAGGATACCCCCTAGACGTAACATGAGACCTAGGATCATAAGTGACCCCAAGCTAACCCTGAGTTTGACATATAACAAGCATACTGAAAAATAAGTAAGTAAATCATGTATTATGCGGAAGCTAAAAACAGTGGATATCTGAAATGGGGAAAACCCAACTAGTCTGAATATATAAGATATAATAAGAGTTTAGTGATGACTGAAACAACAGTTAACGACTCGAGCTGAATCTATTACAATATCTGAAAAGTCTCTAATTGAATTGAGTTGCTGGGACATAGCCCCAGCTAACTCTAGCAAGACTGAAACTAAAAATAAAGACTAAAAGATAAAGCATGTTTATTGTCCTCAAAGTGTGAGGAGTCACCACTAAAGCTGCTGAAGTTGGACTAAGGATCGCACTAAGAGTGATCTGGATGTTGAATGCCTGAACTACATCATGAAATGATGTAGTGCAAAGTATGAGTCACTACTTGGAATGTACTGACCATGCATGATATAGATATGCTAAACTGAACATAATATATAAGTTGAACAATGCATAACTAAGAAATGATATAATCTGAACAAGGATATAGATATGTACTGAAGTATAACTGAAAACTAAACTGAATGCAATGACCTAGTACTAATCATGAAGATAAAATGCTGACTGATTACTGAAGTAAATGCTGAAAACCTGGTCAATGCACTAAGAGTCCGACTGTGGAGCTACTATTAACTGACATAAACCACGTAACCTAAACGTGGAGTCCGATGTATACGCCCTATGGAGAGGATCCAATATACCTTGCTAGGGATATAGAGGCATGACTGTGGCGTGATCACTGAATCTGATGCCCAACCAAGGAGATTTATAAACCTATGCGGGCACGTAGTTCTGGGACCTTAAGGGTGCGCTGAACCCTAGTCCAACTCGGTGCTAAGTCTACTCCCAACTGAATATCCATGCAGCTAAAATGCACTAAAATACTGAATAGCTCAAAACACTAACATGCTAACTGAGAATGCAACATTTATACTAAGAATATGGCATTCGATATCTGAAGCATGAATTTCTATCTGGTTGGCCTAGCTAGTATAATTCATGAACTAGGATAAACTTAAACAAGCTAGGGTTCTGAGTGCTATGCATGAAATTATATAAATTATTAAGAAACAAGTTATTTAGATCAAAGGAACCATAATCACAATAAATATTAAAAATCTAGAACCCTTAGGTCTGAACAGTTTATGGAAATCTGAAAAACTAACTGAATTCTAGGGACCTAACGGGTGAAAGGAACCCACTAGTGAAATCCCATACCTCGTGACAAAATCTACGGAGAAATCTTTTGGATTTTAGGGTTGAACTTCGAAGAACACTCCTGCTTGTTCTTGGGAGAAGAGGTCGACTTTTTCCTCTTCTTTTCGCTCTAAGTTGGGTGATATTTTATAGAATGAGGGCTGTGGGTATTGTCTGATTATATTATTAGGCTTAGACTGAGTAAAACAACGTAGTTTAGGCACTAAACCACGCAGTTGAAGTGCCCAATGCCTATGGAAAAGGCCAAAACGATCCTGACTTAAAACTGACGAAGTTGCTCTTACTATGGGATTGATGGACCGTTAATAGGACCACGACCCGTCAATTGGGTCGTGGTTATGGCCTTGCCCAACACGTCTCTACTGAAACGAGTGTAACCTTTTATTCGAGCTTGGATTTTAGCAAACTTTGTGGCGTTGGAAATAGAACTCATATATCTTCAATTTGATAGGTCATGGGACACCTAATTCAATTTGTGCTAAAATATATGACTGTTTGAAGTTGACCCATACTTTAAGGCTGAACTACCCCATTCACGGTCCACTTCACGGACAGTGTGAAGCACCACGGGCCGTGTAGGCCACCGTGGTTCTTCACAGTGAGTTGGGTGGTTCCTAGCCACTTTTACATCCCTCTATGCATTTTCAAGTTCAAACGAGCCCCAAGCAAGAAAAACCAAATTTAACCATTTTTCGTGTGCTATAGTCCATGGATTTTTAGTGATACAGAATTCCGGCTTGTTTTTGGATGAAATTTTTCATAGACGTCAGTTATGACCTTATTAATGGAGTGAGTTGGTCTTGAGGGGAAAACAGACGCATTTTCATGTTCAAACTAGCCCCAAAGTGGGAAAAACCAAATTTTACCATTTTTCATGTGCTATAGTCCATGAATTTTTGGTGATACATGATTTCGGCTTTTTTTGTCTGAAATTTTTCATGGACTTCTGATGAGTCTGAGACTTTGAATCATTTAGGGCTTTGTTTTCATAGTTTTATTGTCCTTAGGGCCTAATTTATGCTCTAAATTGATGTTAAAGTGTTAATTTGCAGCAATGAAGGCAAAGGAGCAAGGTAAGGACATTACCAGGCAAAAAGGAGCGAAAAAGCTGAAGAAGTTGAAGAAGGGCATTCCTGATGATCACCAACACCACTCGGCGAACCACCGAGTTGCTCTTCAGCTCACCAAAAGTTCCAGCGTGCCAACCCTGTGGAAAAACCAACTTGTCGATGGACATGGACAGTTGGCGAACCGCCGAATGGATCGGCGACCTCGATCGATCGCCAACTTGGTCGGCAATGCTCGACTAACCTCGCCTAGTGGTCCTAAAGGCCAAAATTTGAGAACGTATAAATTGAATTTAAAAAAAAAGTAGAAAAGGAATCCAGTCATTTCCTGAGTAATTTTTCCATTGTAGAACTTTGAGCTTTCGTTTTAGACTTTTTTTACTTAGTTTAAGGAGTTTTCTAGTGGAAATTAGCCTTTAATCGATCACATCCTCAAGTATCCTTTATCTACTTGATACTCCCCTATTTTTCTAATTGTTGTAGTTGTTAATTGACAAACCTAATCCCCCCATCTGACATTCGATGTCAACCCCTTTTATTTATCTAAATGCTTTCGATAATTTCTATTCCTACAATTGATTAGACAACGTTTACAACTTCGTAACAGAATTCTAACTTGTATCACTCCTTATGGGATCGACCCCAACTCTTTGTTGGTTTTTTGCTGAATTGTGACCGCCTACACCTAGTATTGGATGAGGTGTAGTTGAGCATTTATCAACGTCCGTTACGACCTTATTAATGGCGTGAGTTGGTCCAAAGGAGAAAACGGATGCATTTTCAAGTTCAAAACAGCCCCAAATCAAGAAAAACCAAATTTTACCATTTTTCATGTGCTATAGTCCATGGATTTTTGGTAATACAAGATTCTGGTTTGTTTTTGGCTGAAATTTTACATGGACGTCTGTTACGACATTACTAATGGTGTGAGTTTGTCCCAAGGGGCAAACAAATGAATTTTAAAGTTCAAACAAGCCCAAAGCGGGAAAAACGAAATTTTACCATTTTTCATGTGCTATTGTCTATTGATTTTTGGTGATACAGGATCCTGACTTGTTTATGGCCTAAATTTTTTATGGACGTCTATTACGACCTTATTAATGGCGTGGGTTGGTCCCGAGGGGTAAATAGATGCATTTTCAAGTTCAAACGATCTCCAAAGTGGTAAAAACTAAATATTACCATATTTCGTGTGCTATAATCCATAGATTTTTGGTGATACAGGATTACAGCTTGTTTTTGGCCAAAATTTTTCATGGACATCCTTTACGACCTTATTAATGCCGTGAGTTGGTCCCAAGGAGCAAACTAACGCATTTTCAAGTTCAAAAAAGCCACAATGCGGGAAAAATGAAATTTTAACAATTTCCGTGTGCTATAGTCCATAGATTTTTGGTGACACGTGATTCCGGCTTGTTCTTTGCCGAACGTTTTCATAGGCATCCGTTACGATCTTATTAATGGCATTAGTTGGTCCCGAGGGGGAAAGTGATGCAATTTCAAGTTCGAACGGCCCCAAAGCGGGAAAAATCAAATTTTACCATTTTTCGTGTGCTATAGTCTATGGATTTTAGGCGGTATAGGATTCCGGCTTGTTTTTGGCTGAAATATTTCATGGACATTCGTTACGACCTTTTTAATGGCTTGAGTTTGTCTAGAGGGGAAAACTGATACATTTTCAAGTTCAAACAATCCCCCAAGCGGGGAAAACAAATTTTACCATTTTTCATGTGCTATCCATGGAATTTTTGTGATACAAGATTCCGGCTTGTTTTTGGCTAAATTTTTTCAAGGACATCCGTTACGACCTTATAAATGGCGTGAGTTAGTCCCGAGGGGCAAACAGATGCATTTTCAAGTTCAAACAATCCCCAAAGTGGGAATAACAAAATTTTACCATTTTTCGTGTGCATAGTCCATGGATATTTGATGATACAGGACTCCGACTTGTTTTTGATCGAAATTTTTCATGGACGTCCGTTAAGACCTTATTAATGGCTTGAATTGGTCCCGAGGGGAAAACTGATGCATTTTCAAGATCAAACAAGCCCCAAAGCGGGAAAAATCAAATTTTACCATTTTTCGTGTGCTAGTACATGGATTTTTTGTGATACAGGATCCCAACTTATTTTTGGCCTAAATTTTTTCTGGACGTCTGTTAAGACCCTATTAATGGTGTGGGTTGGTCGCGAGGGGAAACAAAAGCATTTTCAAGTTCAAACGATCCCTAATTCAAGAAAAACCAAATTTTACTGATTCCTGTGTGCCATAAACCATGAATTTTTGGTGATACGCGATTCCATATTGTTTTTGGCTAAAAGTTTTCATTGACATCCGTTACGACCATATTAATGGCGTGAGTTGGTCCTGAAGGGAAAACAAATGCATTTTCAACTTAAAATGATCCCAAAGCGGGAAAAACCAAATTTTACCATTTTTTGTTTGCTACAAGATTCCAGCTTATTTTTTGCCGAATGTTTTCATGGACGTCTTTTAAGTTCGTATTAATGGCGTGAGTTGGTCCCGAGGGGTAAACATATGCATTTTCAAGTTCAAACGAGCCCCGAAGAAGAAAAATCCAAAATTTATTATTTTTTGTGCTATAGTCCATGGATTTTTGGTGATACAAGATTCTAGCTTGTTTTTGGCCAATTTTTTTTATGGATGTCCGTTACGACCTTATTGTTGGCTTGAGTTGGTCTCGAGAGGAAAATAGATGCATTTTCAAGTTCAAACGAGCCTCAAATAGGGAAAAACAAAATTTTACCGCATTTGGTGTGCTATAGTCCATGAATTTTTGGTGATACAAAATTCTAGCTTATTTTTTTACAGAATTTTTTCATAGACGTCTGTTACGACCTTATTAGTGGCGTGAGTTGATCACAAGAGAAAAAAAAATGCATTTTCAAGTTCAAACGAGCCCAAAGCGGGAATAACCAAATTTTACCATTTTTCATGTGCTGTATAGTCCTTTGATTTTTTGTGATGCAGGATCCCGACTTGTTTTTGGCCGAATTTTTTCATGGACGTCCTTTGAGACCTTATTAATTTCATGAGTTTATTCCGAGGTGAAAACAGACGCATTTCAAAGTTCAAACGAGCCCCAAAGCGGGAAAAACCAAATTTTACTGTTTTTCATTCGCTATAGTTTATGAATTTTTGGTGATACAGGATTTTGACTTGTTGTTGGCTGAAATATTTCATGGATGTCCGTTACGACCTTATTAATGGCATAAGTTTGTCCCGAGGGGAAAACTGACGCATTTTCAAGTTCAAATGAGCCTTAATGTGGGAAAAACCAAATTTTACTAATTTTCGTGTGCTACATGCCATGGATTTTTGGTGATACATGATTCGAGCTTGTTTTTTGCCGAAAAGTTTCATGGGCGTCAGCTACGACCTTATTAATGGCGTGAGTTGTTCCGGGGCCAAACAGACGCAATTTGATATTCAAATGAGCCTCGAAGGGAGAAAACCCAAATTTTACCATTTTTCGTGTGCTATGGTCCATGGATTTTTGGCAATATAGGTTTCCAGCTTGTTTTTTACCAAACTTTTTAATGGACATCCATTACGACCTTTTTAATGGCGTGAGTTAGTCCCGAGGGGAAAACAAATACATTTTCAAGTTCAAACGAACCCCAAAGTAGGAAAAAAATAAGTTTTACCATTTTTCGTGTGCTATAGTCCATGGAATTTTGATAATATAGGATTTCGACTTGTTTTTTGCCAAAACTATTTATGGAAGTGCGTTACAACTTTACAAATTGAGTGAGTTTGTCCCTAGGGGAAAACGGACGCATTTCAAGTTGAAACGAGGCCCAAAGTGTGAAAAATCAAATTTTACCATTTTTTGTGTCCTATATTCTATGGATTTTTGGTGATATAGGATTTTGGCTTTTTTTGGATGAAATTTTTCTTGAACATCCATTATGACCTTCTTAGTGGCTTGGTCCCGAGGGTAAACATATGAATTTTCGAGATCAAACGAGCCCTGAAGGGGGAAAAAGCAAATTTTACCATTTTTCGTGTGCTATCGTCCATGAATTTTTGGTGATACAGGATCCCGACTTATTTTTGGCCGAAAGTTTTAATGGACGTCCGTTATGACCTTATTAATGGTATGAGTTGGTCCTGAGGGGAAAACATATGCATTTCCAAGTTCAAAAAAGCCCCAAAAGCAGGAAATACCAATTTTTTCCATTTTTCAAGTGCATAGTCCATGAATTTTTGGTGATACAAGATTCTGGCTTATTTCTGGCCGAAGTGTTTCATGGATGTCAATTACAACCTTATTAATGGCGTGAGTAGGTCTCGAGGGGAAAACGAACACATTTTCATGTTCAAACAAGCCTCAAATCGGGAAAAACCAAATTTTACCAATTTTCGTGTGCTATTCCATTGATTTTTGGTGATACAAGATTTCGGCTTGTTTTTGGCTGAAATTTTTCATGGACATTCATTACCACCTTATTAATTGTGTGAGTTGGTCCCGAGGGGAAAACGAACGCATTTTCAAGTTCAAACGAGCCCAAAGTGGGAAAAAGAAAATTTTACCGTTTTTCATGTTCTATAGTCCATGAATTTTTGGTGATACAGGATCCCGACTCTTTTTTGGCCAAAATTTTTCAGGGACGTCCGTTACAACCTTATTAATGGCGTGAGTTGGTCCCTTGGGGCAAACAAATGTAATTTTAAGTTCAAATGAGCCCCAAATGGAGAAAACCAAATTTTACCATTTTTCGTGTGCTATAGTCTGGATTTTTGATGATACATGATTTCGACTTGTTTTTTGCCAAACTTTCATGGACGTCAGTTACGACCTTTATAATGGTGTGAGTTGGTCCTGAGGTGAAAACAAACGCATTTTCAAGTTCAAACGAGCCCCAAAGAAGGAGAAAGCAAGTTTTACCATATTTCGTTTGCTATAGTACATGGAATTTTGGAAATACAGAATTCCGTCTTATTTTTTGCCAAACTTTTTTGTGGACGTCCGTTACAACTTTATTAAATGCATGAGTTGGTCCCGAAGGGAAAACAGATGCATTTTTAAGTTCAAATGTGTCCCAAAGAGGGAAAAATCAAATTTTATTGTTTTAGTGTGCTATAGTCCATGGACTTTTGGTTATACAGGATTCTAGCTTGTTTTTGGCTGAAATTTTTCATGAACGTCCGTTACGACCTTATTTATGGCATGAGTTAGTCCGGAGGGGCCAACTGATGCAGTTTCAAGTTCAAACAAACCCAATGTGGGAAAAACTAAATTTTACCGATTCATGTGTGTTATAGTCCATTGATTTGTGGTGATACGTTATTCTGGCGTGGGTTTTGCTGAAAATTTTCATGGGTGTCAAATACAACCTTATTAATGACATTAGTGTCTTTCTAGGGGCAAACGGATGCAATTTCGAGTTCAGACGAGCCCCAAAGCGGTAAAAACTAAATTTTACCATTTTTCTTATGCTATAGTCTATGGATTTTTGGCGATACAGGATTCCAATATGTTTTTTGCCGAACGTTTTCATGGACGTTCTTACGACCTTTTTAATGGCGTTCCCGAGGGGCAAACAGATGAATTTTCATGTTCAAACAAGCCCCAAAGCAGGAAAAAATAAACTTTACCGTTTGTCGTGTGCTATAGTCCTTGAAATTTTGGTAATACAAGATTCTGAATTTTTTAAACCAAACTTTTTTATAGACGTCCGTTACAACCTTATAAATGGCGTGAGTTGGTCCTGAGGGGAAAACAGACACATTTTCAAGTTCAAACGAGCCCCAAAGTGGGAAAAACTAAAATTTATCATTTTTCGTGTGCTATAATCCATTGATTTTTGGTGATACATGATTTCAGCTTATTTTTGGCTGAAATATTTCATGGAGATGCGTTACGACCTTATTAGTGGTGTGATTTAGTCCCGAGGGTTAAACAGATACATTTTCAAGATCAAACGAGCCCCGAAGTGGGAAAACCAATTTTTACTGTTTTTCGTATGCTATAGTCCATGGATTTTTGTTGATACAGGATACCGGCTTGTTTTTGGTCGAAATTTTTCATGGACGTCCGTTACGATCTTTTTAATGGTGGGAGCTGGTCGTGAGGGGGAAAACAGATGTATTTTCAAGTTCAAACCAGCCCTGAAGCAGGAATTTTTTTTTTACAATTTTTCGTGTCCACGGATTTTTGGGGATACAAGATTCTGGATTGTTTTTGGCCGAACTTTTCATGGATCTCTTTTGCGACCTTATTAATGTCGTGGGTTGGTGTCGAGGGGAAAATGGACCCATTTTAAAGTTGAAACGAGCCCCAAATTGGGAAAAAACAAAATTTTACCATTTTTCGTGCGCTGTAGTCCATGGATTTTTGGTGATACAAGATTCCAACTTGTTTTTGGATGAATTTTTTGATGGACATCCGTTACGACCTTATTAATGACATGAGTTGGTCTCGAGGGAAAAATACATTTTCAAGTTCAAACGAGCCTAAAGCGATAAAAACCAAATTTTACCATTTTTCATTTGCTATAGTCCATGGATTTTTTGTGATATCGGATCTTGACTTGTTTTTGGCTGAAATTTGTCATAGACGTCCTTTACGACCTTATTAATGGTGTGAGTTTGTCTCAAGAGGTAAATTGACGCATTTTCAAGTTCAAACGAGTCCCAAAGCGGGAAAAACCTAATTTTATTATTTTTCGTGTGCTATAGTCTATGGATTTTTTGTGATACAGGATTACGACTCTTTTTTGGCCAAAGGTTTTTATGGACATCCGTTACGACCTTATTAATGACGTGAGTTGGTCCCGGGAGGAAAATAGACACTTTTTCAAGTTCAAACAAGCTCCGAAGCTGGAAAAACAAAATTTTACCATTTTTCGTGTGCTACAGTACATAGATTTTTGGTGGTATAAGATTCCAGCTTATTTTTGGCCCAAAATTTTTATGGACATCCATTATAACCTTATTTATTGCGTTAGTTGGTCCCTAGGGGCAAACAGATGCATTTTCAATTTTAAACGAGCCCCAAAGCGGGAAAAACTAAATTTTACTATTTTTCGTGTGCTATAGTCCATGGATTTTTTGTGATAAAGGATTCTGACTTGTTTTTGGTCGAAACTTTTCATGGACGTCCATTACGACCTTATGAATGGCGTGAGTTTTTCTCAAGGGGCAAACAGACGCATTTTAAAGTTCAAACGAGCCCCAAAGAAGGTAAAACAAAATTTTACCATTTTTTGTGTGCTATAGTCCATGGATTTTTGGTGATACAGGATTCTGGCTTCTTTTTTAACTGAAATTTTGCATGGACGTCCGTCACAAACTCATAAATGGCGTGAGTTGGTCTCAAGGGGAAAACTGACGTTTTTTAATGTTCAAAGGAGCGCCAAAGCTGGAAAAACCAAATTTTACTGTGTTTCGTGTGCTATAGTCCATGAATTTTTCGTGTTACATGATTCCTACTTGTTTTTGGCAAAAAAATTTCATGGACGTGTGTTACAACCTTATTAATGGTATGAGTTGGTCCCGAGGAGCAAACAGACGCATTTTCAAGTTCAAACGAGCCCAACGCGGGAAAAACCAAATTTTACCATTTTTCATGTGCTATAGTCCATAGATTTTTGGTGATACAGGATCCCAACTTGTTTTTGCCAAAATTTTTAATGGACGTCTGTTACGACCTTATAAATTGCGTGAGTTTGTCCCTAGGTTCAAACAGATGCATTTTCAAGTTCAAACGAGCCCCAATGCGGAAAAAATAAAATTTTACTATTTTTCGTGTGCTATTGTCCATGGATTTTTTGTGATTTCTGATTCTGGTTGAAATTTTTCATGGAAGACTGTTACGATCTAATTAATAGTGTGAGTTTGTCCCGAGGGGCAAACGAAAATATTTTCAAGTTCAAAAGAGCCCCCAAGCGGGAAAATCTAAAATTTACCCTTTTTCGTCTGCTATAGTCCATGGATTTTTGGTGATACAGGATTCCAGCTTGTTTTTGGCTAAAATTATTCATGGACATCTGTTACAACCTTATTAATGGCGTGAGTTTATTCTAAGGGGTAAGCAGACATATTTTAAAGTTCAAACGAGCCCCAAAGAGAAAAAAACAAATTTTATCGTTTTTCGTGTGCTATAATCCATGAATTTTTGGTGATACAAGATTGTGGCTTTTTTTGGTTGAAAGTTTTTATGGACGTCCTTTATGACCTTATTAATGGCGTGAGTTGGTCTTGAGGGGAATATGGTTGCATTTTCAAGTTCAAACGTGCCCCAAAGAGGGAAAAACCAAATTTTACCCTTTTCGTGTGATATAGGTCATGGATTTTAGGTGATAAAGGATTGCAACATGTTTTTTGCTGAAATTTTTCATGGACGTCGGTTTCAACCTTATTTATGGCGTGAGTTTGTCCTGAGGGGCAAACAGGTGTATTTTCACGTTCAAACGAGCCTCAAAACTAAAAAACCAAAATTTACCATTTTTCAAATGCTATGGTCCATCGATTTTTGGTGATACAGGATTCCGGTTTGTTTTTTACTGAAGTTTTTCATGGACGTCCTTTACGACCTTATTAATAGCATGAGTTGGTCCCGAGGGGCAAACATACGCATTTTCAAGTTCAAACGAGTACCAAAGCGGAAAAAACCAAATTTTACCATTTTTCGAGGGGTCCATGGATTTTTGGTGATACAGGATCCTAACTTGTTTTTGGCCATAATTTTCCATGGACGTGCGTTAAGACCTTAGTAATGGTGTGAGTTGGTCTCGAGGGGAAAATAGATGTATTTTCAAGTTCAAACGATCCCCCAATGCCGGAAAAACAAAATTTTACCAATTTCCATGTGCTATAGTCCATGGATATTTGGTGATACGTGATTCCGACAGGTTTTTGGCCGATATATTTCATGAACATCTATTGCGACCTTATTTATGGCGTGAGTTGGTCCCAAGGAGAAAACATATGCATTTTCAAGTTTAAACGAGCCCCAAAGAAGGAAAAACTAAAATTTACCATTTTCGTGTGCTATTGTACATGGATTTTTGGGGAAACAAGATTTAAGCTTGTTTTTGGCTAACATTTTTATGGACGTCTGTTACGACCTCATTAATGGCGTGAGTTGGTTCCGAGGGGTAAATAGACATTTTTTCAAGTTCAAACGATCTCCAAATCAGGAAAAACCAGATATTTACCATTTTTCGTGTGCTATAGTCAATAGATTTTTTGTGATCCAAGATTCCGGCTTGTTTTTGGCCGAAATTTTTCATTGACTTCCGTTACGACCTTATTAATGGAGTGCGTTGGTACTGAGGGACAAACAGATGCATTTTCAATTTCAAACGAGCCCCAAAGCGGAAAACACTAAATTTTATCATTTTTCGTGTGTTATAGTCCATGAATTTTTGGTGATACAGGATTCCGGCTTGTTTTTGGTAGATATTTTTTTCATGGACGTCTTTTACAACCTTATTAATGGCGTGAGTAGGTCTCAAGAGGCAAGCAGACACATTTTAAAGTTCAAATGAGCCCTAAAAGAGAAAAACTAAAATTTACTATATTTCGTGTGGTATAGTTTATGAATTTTTGGTGATACAGGATTCCGACATATTTTTGGTCAAAATTTTTCATGAACGTCTATTAAGACCTTAAGAATGGCGTGAGTTGGTCTCGAGTGGAAAACAAACGCATTTTCAAGTTCAAAGGATCCTTAAAGCGGGAAAACCAAATTTTAACATTTTTTTCGTGTGCTATAGTCCATGATTTTTTGTTAATAAAGGATTCCAGCTTGATTTTTGCAGAAATCTTTCATGGACTTCCACTACGACCTTATTAATGGCGTGAGTTGGTCCCGAGGGGGAAACAGACGCATTTTCTAGTTCAAACGAGCCCCAAAGCGGGAAAAACCAAATTTTACCATTTTTCGTGTGCTATAGTCCATGGTTTTTTGGTGATGCATGATTCCGGCTTATTTTTGACTGAAATTTTAATGGATGTCTATTACGACCTTATTAATGGCGTGAGTTGGTTACGAGGGGCAAACAAACACATTTTCAAGTTCAAACGAGCTCCAAAGCGGGAAAAACTAAATTTTACCTTTTTTGTGTACTATAGTCCATAGATTTTTTATGATAGAGGATTCCGACTAGTTTTTTGCCAAACATTTTCATGGACGTCTGTTACAACCTTATTAATGGTGTGAGTTGGTCCCGAGGGGCAAATGGATGCATTTTAAAGTTCAAAAGTGCCCCAAAATGGGTATAGCCAAATTTTACCATTTTTCGTCTGCTATAGTTCATGAATTTTTGGTGATATAGGATCTGGCTTGTTTTTGGCCGAAATTTTTTATGGAAGTCCATTACGACTTTATTAATGGCTTGATTTGGTCCCAGGGGAAAACAAACGCATTTCAAGTTCAAAAAAGCCCCAAAGTTGGAAAAACAAAATTTTACCATTTTTTCGTGTGCTATAGTCCATGGATTTTTGGAGATACAGGATTTCAGCTTATTTTTTTTATCGAAACTTTTCATTGACATTCGTTACGACCTTATTTATTACGTGAGTTGGTCCTAATGGGCAATGAGACGCATTTTCAATCTCAAACGAACCCCAAAGTAAGAAAAACCAAAATCTACCGCTTTTTGTGTGCTATAGTCCATGGATATTTGGTGATACAGGATTCCAGCTTGTTTTTGGCCAAAATTTTTCATGCACATCTGTGATGACCTTATTAATGGCGTGAGTTTGTCCCGGGGGCAAACAAACGCATTTTCAAGTTCAAATGAGTCCCAAAGCAGGAAAAACCATATTTTATCATTTTTCGTGTGGTATAGTCCATAGATTTTTGGTGATGCAGGATTCCGGCTTGTTTTTTGTCAAACTTTTTCATGGAAGTTCGTTAACCTTATAATTGGCGTGAGTTGATCCCAAGGGGCAAACTGACGCATTTAAAGTTCAAACGATCCCCAAAGCGGGAAAAACTAAATTTTACCATTTTTTGTGTGCTATAGTCCATGGATATTTGGTGATACAGGATTCCAGCTTGTTTTTGGCCAAAACTTTTCATGCACATCTGTGATGACCTTATTAATGGCGTGAGTTTGTCCTGGGGGCAAACAAACGCATTTTCAAGTTCAAATGAGTCCCAAAGCAGGAAAAACCATATTTTATCATTTTTCGTGTGGTATAGTCCATAGATTTTTGGTGATGCAGGATTCCGGCTTGTTTTTTGTCAAACTTTTTCATGGAAGTTCGTTAACCTTATAATTGGCGTGAGTTGATCCCAAGGGGCAAACTGACGCATTTAAAGTTCAAACGATCCCCAAAGCGGGAAAAACTAAATTTTACCATTTTTTGTGTGCTATAGTCCATGGATATTTGGTGATACAGGATTCCAGCTTGTTTTTGGCCAAAACTTTTCATGCACATCTGTGATGACC
>JAJONR010009507.1:0-15900 GCA_029582245.1 Solanum etuberosum
GAGAAAAGCCTTTCAACCCTAGAACCATTACTATGTGAGAACACCTTTCACATTAAGTTCATTATGAGTTCATGAGAAGAACCTTTCAATCAGCCCACAACAACAACCTAATCATTAACACTTCACTCTCAAAGTGTTCATAAGGCATATACATAGATTCATACAAACATGCAACATATCATATTTTGCCCTCTTAGGGTCAAAGCTCATATCAAGTTAACATATCTAGAATTGCTACATTAGACATGGATTACATCATAACTCAATTGATTCTATCACTTCCTATCATCTATCATTCATAAGGTGGATTAGGTAGGTAAAGATATTTCATCACAATTCTATTGAGTAGCCTTCTATTCTCATATAGATTTTACTCTCAAAGCCTTAGCATCCAGAGTTCATTATATTAGATTTACTCTCAAAGACCTAGTGATCATTATTCATGACTACAATCCCTACTATCAAAGCTTTACTTCTTACAATCATCATACATATCTAGTTCACAAGATAATCTAGTCATAAGTTTCATCTTTAAGCAAATTCTAGTCATATTTCATCATATAGGTTAAATATCAATCATTACTAGTCATGATCCATCATATATGCCTTATTCTAATTCAATTCATGTTCACATGCTTATATTCTTGAACAATTACTATACATATCATCAATTCTAGAAGATCACCTATGAATCCTCAATTTCACTTCACAAGGCACAAACCCACATTCTTCAATTTCATCAATTAGACTAGGGTTTACCATGTAAAACTTATAATTTCATCATAATATCATGATTCACTAATAATTCAATCATAAAAAATCAATTCTCACTTAATTGGGTCAACATTCTACATAACCCACAACCTTGAAGAAACCCTAACTAGAATTAGGGATTTTCTTCATCAAATTGGAGATTTCTAGGGGGATCAATGGATGGAAGAATGGATGGAAGAATAAGCTAACATACCTTGAACACAAAGCCTTACAAATCTTGCAACAATGGAGTCTTGTTCTTGGCCTAGATTCAAGCTCTATCTTCTTCTTGAAGTTTTAGAGAGAGAAATATTTGAGAGGAGATTATTTTGGGGATTTTATTTGGGTCTTGGGATATAATGACATAATTGGGTGGTTAAAGGGTTAAACTATCTTATATAGGTGTTTTAAGACTATGCAAAACGACCCCATTCAATAACCACTTAATTTGGAATTTCCCAAAATAGCCTCACTTGGCAGCCTACTGTCCAGGCTTCACGAGAGGCACCACGGGTCGTGGTCCTCACCACTGACCGTGGTCCTGCTCGTGGTCCTTGGACCAGTAGCTAGGCCACTTGGCTTGGCCTCTAAAAGTTCATGGCATGACCACGAGCCTTCCCACGGGTCGTGGTCTTCACCACTAACCGTGAAGTGGCCCTTGGCCATGGTCTAGTGGCTTGGCCCCAAGGACTTGCCTCACACAAGGCGAAGGCACCTTCACGAGGCCTCCCACGAGCTGTGGTTAAGACCATTGGCCGTGGTGGTGGCCGTGAAGTTGGGGCAGTGCCTGCCATGGTTGGGGCAGCCTTGGCCTTTGGCTTGGGCCTTGCCCCTTTGCTTTGGCCCTTGCCCTTTGGCCTTGACTCTTGTAGCCCTAAAATAAACCCTAGATGGTATACTAAGCTATGGGGTGTTATACTCCTAAGAGAGAAATAGACTTCAGAATAGATATTCTTCCCACACTCAACAAATTTATATTCCTCCATATGGAATGGCTCCAGTAAAGTTAAAAGATTTCAAAGAATAGTTGAGAGATCTTCTCTATAAGGGTTTCATCCGGTGAAGTGTCTCACCTCGGGGCACTCTAGTATTATTCTAGAGAAAAAAATATCGTTCCCTTCAAGATCAACTTATAAAAAATTATTAGTCATGTTCATGCGATATAGTTCCACTCTATAAAAGTTTTTTCTAACTCATTCTTACGCGTGTCTTTTCATATCATTCCTCCAAGAAGACCCGTTTTAGGACATATTGTTATGAGGAATTCTAATCCTTTGGTTAAAGAATCTCCGAATGCACCACAAGTGCAATCCCCTCAGGGAGATGTCACCAATGCTGAGTTGAAAAATGATGTCCGATGCTAACTCAGGTTGTGAAAAATCATGTTTGTCAAGATGGAGTGGGTCGTCAGGATGTGGCTGATACATCTAAAATCCTTGAGTTGTTGAGGATGAATCCCATAGAGTTCACAGGGTCAAAAATCACTAATGATACATAGAACTTTGAGGAAGAGTTTCACAAAGTTCTTGAGGTCATGCTTGTTACTGATGTAGAGCGTGTGGAGTTAGCCTCATATCAGCTAAAAGGTGTCTTTAGAATATCGTATGATTAGTGGAAGAAGAATAGGGTATATGAGGAATCACTTTTGGGCTGGGTTGTGTTTGAGAATGCTTTCTTAGGACACTCCTTTCCCCAAGAGCGAAGGTGAGAGAGATCCTGAATCTGAAACAGGAAGCTATGAGTGTACAGGAGTACAACCTCTAGTTCACTCAGCTATCCCGCTATGCTCCAGAGATGGTGAAAGATATGAGAGCAAGATAAGTTTGTTCATGTCCGAGCTATCCCGCTTATCAAGCAAAGAAGGTAAGGCAACTATGTTGGTAGGGGAGATGGACATAGCCACACTCGTGATTCATGTGCATCAGGTTGAGGAATATATATTTAAGGACATAGAAGCGTTTCGAAACAAGAAAGCTAAGACAATTAGTCAAGAGTCCAGTCAGTAAAGGACTAGAAATGGGAATTGATTTTCGTTTCAGTAGAGATCATATGGACCTTCTCCATCAGCAGCTAGTGCATTTGCACCATGGATTAGGAATGACCACCAAAATTAGAATTTAAGAACTCAACCTACTCAGTCTTAGGGTAGTGTGGCACAAGGGGCTACTTGGACCCCGTCTTGTGCTAAGTTTGGTCGGAACCATCAAGGATCATGTGGTGATGGCTCCAATGGCAGCTTAAAGTGTGGTGACATTGGTCATTTTATGAGAGCATTCCTTAAGAAGAGGCAGGGTAATGGGGAAATAACGCACAATCTACTTCAGCAACTCAGATATATATGACTACTTAGAGAGGAGCTACTTTAGGAACAAGTGAAGGTACGAACCGTTTGTATGCTATGGCTAGTCGCTAGGATAACGAGAACTTGCCAAATTTTGTCACTAGTAATCTTAAAGTCTTTTATATTGATGTTTATGCCTTACTTAATCAAGGTGCAAGTGTGTCTTTTCTGACTCCTTATGTATCCATGAAGTTCGTTATTTCCCCTGAACAACTGCTTGAGCCCTTCAGTATTTCCACACCTATTGGTGAGTCTATTCTAGCAGAAATATTCTATCATGATTGTACTATCTCTGTCTATCACATAGATACCTTGGCTGAATTAGTTGAGCTAGACATGGTGGATTTTGATGTTATTTTAGGTATTGACTAGCTTCATGTTTGCTACGCCTCAGTCGATTGTAGAACTCAAGTAGTCAAGATTCAGTTTCCTAATGAGCTAGTTTTAGAGTGGAGGAGTAGTTCATCAGGGACTAAGGGTCGTTTTTTTCATACCTTAAGACAAAAAAATAGTTTCAAAGGATTGCATCTATCACTTAGTCCGAGTTAAGGACTCTAGTGTTCAGACACCACCTATTCAGTCTGTTCCAATTGTAAGTGAGTTTCCAGAGGTCTTTCCAGGCGATCTTCCTAATTCCCTCCAAAGAGAGAAATAGACTTTAAAATAGATATTATTCCCAATAGTCAACCCATTTCTATTCCGCCATATGGAATGGCTCTAGTTGAGTTAAAAGAGTCCAAAGAGAAGTTTAGAAATCTTCTCAATAATGTTTTCATCCTGCCACGTGTCTTACCTTGGGGCACTCTGGTCTTATTTGTGAGAAAAAAAAAAGATGGTTCCCTTATGATGTGTATCGATTACCGGCAATTGAATAAGGTCACCGTTGTAATGACGTTCATGTTATTTCTATGTTTATGACTCTTCTTTTGTAATTTAGAGCTTTCATGTAGTGACCCTAAGTCATTTATAACTTGCTGAAACTAACTGTTCGGTCACCTGGTCGTTCGTTTTGTTTTTATGCCAGTTTAAGTGTTCTGGGAGCTTTTGTACCTTGAACGATCATTTTTTTAAATCAGAACTTCAGAAAGAGGACCTCAAAATCCAATTCTGACAATTTCATCAGCTCTGGGGTGGTCATTTTAGGCTAGTGTCTTGGTCAGCATGACTCCCAAGGTTTTTAGTTTGATTTAGTGCGATCTAGCGTTTTAACTTTAAAGTTTCAGCCTAAGTTTGACTTTAGTCAACATTCTAAGTAAACACACTCATATGAGAATTTTGTCAGCGCAGTTAGCTGTATAATGTCAAGTTAGTTCATTATTGACCCTTTGTTGATGTCCTGAGGCTTTCGAGCTAATTCCGAGCCCTTTTGTGGATTTTGACTTAAAATGGCGAATGGGTGTGGGACCCACTTTTTGTCAAGATGATCTCGTATGGAAATTTACATTACGCCATTGAGTTTGTATATCAAATTTGGTATGGTTGCATATCTCGTTTGTGTGAACGGGGCTCTGAACGAGATCGACACAACCCATCAGATATTAGCTCATTTTGGAAACTTCAAAACCCCATATCTCTCTCATTTCTTGGCGAAATGATGTGATTCAAAGTGTGGAAGCTTCTTATTTATGGTGGCTTCTCTGTATAGTGATTGGAAGTTGTTAGGTGCATGTTCTTCAAGGTAAAATTCTGATAAACCAGACTGATGTAGCTCTTTTCGAGTTCTTAATTTAGGCTATATTGATTTGGTGATATCTTGCTCATTTTAGCTTGCTTTTGGGTGATTCAAAGTCCCACGTGTCAAGAATTATTGAGGCTATGTTGTAGTGTTTTAATAATGCTCGGCATCCTTCAATTTTGGTAAATTCCGAGGTTTACCTGTTGCCTTTTAAAAAAAAATTAATTAGTGTGTGATTTATTTTCATGCTGGGTTTTCAGTTCGTTTCGAGCCCCTAAGTGTGTTCCATTTTGGAATAATAGTTTCGGTTATTGTTCTGGGTCTTTTGGCGGAGTCAAATCTGGAAAAGTCTGGTGTGGGACCTACAATTCCCATTTGAATCTAAAAATTGACTGGACTCCTCTTTGGGTGATTTTGGTGTCAAAACAACTATATTGACATGGTGATCTTATTTCTGATAGTGTGGCAGCGTTCAGAGGCTGTTCGGAAGGGAAACGATCTTGCCTTGTTATTTAGAGTGCGAACGATCAGCCTACAGGTAGGCTATGACTTCCTTTCTATCTAGATTAAGCCTGAATGTCTAAACTCATGTTGATTAGTATGAATTAGTGGCGGGGACCTAGTATTCTTACCTCTCTTATTAGATACCATGTTTTAGGTTTGATCGACATTATTTCTGGCATAATACCTTGCTAGTTGGGTGTTTTGGGTTTGTATATGCTATGTGAAATACATACTATGTGAATTACTTGAATTACTTGCTTTCTGATACATGTCCAACCTTAGCCTAGGATAGACCAGTGTTTCCTTAGACTCTTAAAGTTTGTTACTTTACTTTGTCTCCGACGTTGTTTCAGACATACTAGATCCTTGTAGACTAGAATAGTATCCTTGAGTCTGATAGTATGAGCCTTATTTTAGGTGAATTCATGGTTTATTAGATATGCTATCCTCTCTCTTCCTAATTCTGCAGCTCTGAGGTGTTAGCTCAGGTTTATGCTATCGCGACGATTGGAGATCTCGTTGTACTAGGCTGGGAGCCTTCTAATAATACCTTTGGATGGGCGGAGTACCAAGGTCACTTGACTTGACACGGGATTCTCCTTGATATTGACACACCTTTGGCACTATTGTTAGTTAGGTAATGAGTTGGTTGGTTGCACTTATTATTTACGGTTCAAGGAAGTTATTTCCAATTTGAGGCTGACGTTTTATGGTTCGAGGCCATTATTTCCAGCTTGAGACTAATGCCTTGGGTTCAAGGCCTAGATTCTATCACCTTGGGTTTGAGGCCCATATTCTATCCTTTTGGGTTCGAGGCCCAGATTCTACAAATTCGGGTTTGATGCCCAAATCCTATCTTTGTAGGTTCGAGGCCAGGTTGACTTCTTTTGGACTTTAGTTTGATTATCTTATTCTTGTAGTCTTACCTATTTTGTATACCTGTCGGGCTTAGGAGGGTGCGTTCAGGTTTTTTTTAACTTGCGCATGAGTGTACCTTCTGGGCTTATTGGGTCAGTTTTGCTTAGTTTAGCTATGGTTAGAGTTACTTTCGGTATACTCGTTTGGTTATTTTCATATCCGCTTTAACCTCTATTTTTGTCTGGATTATATCTTTTAAGATTTGTTTTACCTTTCTTGCTCGGTGGGCTTTTGATGCCTACTAAGTACATTGTTTTTGTACTTATGCTACACCCTACATCTTTTCGTGAGCAAGTGGTGTTCTACATCATCCTGACTCCTTTTATACTTATGTTAGCTTGTATTTTTCCTTTGAGACAGCTTGTTGTGGTCCACTTTTGGGACTTGAATTGATCTCGTAAGACATCTCTATACTCGTGACTTCTAGGTTCTTGGAGGGTTCCTTTATATATACTGTTTGGTTTGCTTGTCGTTTTTATCTTTGCTTAGTATTAACATTATTTTGTGTTTAGTTCTACCCTTGTACTCACTACTTCTTGTGTTGGCTTACCTACTGGTGGGTTTTAATAGATGCCATCATTACTCAGGAAGTCGGGTTGTGACAACGGTAAAGAATAAATATCTCCTTCTGAGAATTAATGACCTCTTTGACCATCTTTAGGGTGGCACTTTCTTCTGTATGATAGACCTCAAATTTGGCTATCATCAAATGAAAGTGAGATAACATGACATCCTAAGAGAACATTCGAGACCCGTTATGGTCATTATAAGAACCTTGTTATGTCCTTTTGTTTGACTAACACTCATACAACATTCATGGATCTTATGAACGGAGTATTTAAGCCATATCTAGATATGTTTGTTATCGTATTCATCAAAGACATCCTGATCCACTCGAGGAATAAGGAGGATCATACAAACATCTTAGAATAGTCCTAAAAACTCTCAAAGATCGAGAGTTATATGCTAAGTTTTCTAAGAATGAGTTTTGGCTTGAATATGTGGCATTCTTAGGCCACATTATGTTTAGCGAAGGAATTTGAGTAGACATTCAAAAGATTGAGGCAGTGCAGAATTGGCACAGACCCACATTTCCAATCGATATAAGTAGTTTCTTGGGGTTGGTAGGGTACCATAGGAGGTTCGTCGAGGGGTTCTCGTCTATTTCATCCCTATTGACTAAGTTTACTCAAATGACATCTAAGTTTCAATGGTCTGAAGCTTGTGAGCAAAGCTTTCAGGAATTGAAAATTCGGTTAACTACTGTTATAGTGTTGACCCTACCAGAGGGTACAAGGTTTTTATTGTCTTTTGTGATGCATCCAAAGTGGGGCTTGGTTTTGTGTTAGTGTAGAATTGTAAGGTTATAACCTATTCCCCCCAGTAGCTTAAAATTCTTGAGAGGAACTAGACTCATGATCTCAAGTTGGCAGTAGTAATTTTTCCTCTCAAGATATGGCGTCACTATCTCTATGGCGTTCATGTAGATGTGTAACTGACCACAAGAGTCTCCAGTATGTTTTAAGTCAGAAAGAGGTTAACCTCAGACAAAAAAAGTGGTCAGAGTTACGCAAGAATTACGACATGAGTATCCTTTAGCACCCAAGTAAGGATAACATTATTGTTGATGCCTTGAGCAGGTTGTTCGTGGGGAGTTTTGCTCGTGTCGAAAAAGGCAAGAAAGAGTTGGCTAAGGAAGTTCACAAACATACATATTTGGGAGTCCCTTTATTAAATTCTAGTGAAGGTGGAGTTGTTATGATAAATGGGGCTAAGTCATCTTAAGTGTCAAAAGTGAAAGATAAGCAAGACAAAGACTACATCTTACTTTAACTAAAGGAAAATGTTCATAAGAATAAGGTGATGAGTTTTAAACAAGGGGAGATGGTATGTTGATATATCAACGTACATTTTGTGTTCCAAAGGTGGATGAGCTCCAACCGAGGATAATGGCATAAGCTCATAGTTCCAAATACTCGATCCATCCGGGTTCTACAAAGATGTACCGTGACTTGAGAGAAGTCTATCGGGTGAATAGTATGAATAAGTGTATTGCACATTTTGTTGCTAAGTGCCTAAATTTCCAGCAAGTCAAGCTGGAACACCAAAGGCCATGTGGTGTGGCTTAGAACATTGCCCTTCTTGAATGGAAGTTTGAGATTATTAATATTCACTTCATTACAGATTTGTCACGATCTCGCAGGCAGCATGATTCGATTTGGGTGATTGTAGATAGGTGACTAAACCAGCCCATTTTTTATGGTAAAGACTACAAATTTAGTAGAAGATTATGCCACTTTATACATACATGAGATAGTCCGACTTCATGGAGTCCCTTTGTCCATCATTTCACATGGGGGTGCACAATTCACCGTTAAGTTTTATTGGTTGTTTCAAAATTGTTTGGGTTCAAAGGTAAACCTTAGTACTGCTTTTCATCCTGAGATGGTCAAGCACAATACATTATTCAGGCCTTAGAGGATATGTTGAGAGCATCTGTGTTGGATTTCAAAGTCAATTGGGATAACCACTTGCCTCTTATATAGTTTACATACAATAACAACTATCACTCCAGTATTTAGATGGATCCTATTGAGGTTCTTTATGGGTGAAAATGTAGATCTCATATAGGATGGTTTAAGGTTGGTGAAGCTGTACTGATAGGACCAGACTTAGTTGATCAATCCATGGAGAAGGTGAAAATAATTCAAGATAGATTGAAAACAGCGAAGAGCCGTCAAAAATTCTATACAGATGTTAGAAGAACAATTCTTGAGCTTGAGGTTTATGATTGGGTATATCAGAACGTTTCACCTATGAAGGGTGTTATGAGATTTGGTAAAAAGGAAAGCTCAATCCCTGATACATTTGTCCTTATAGGATATCCAATAGAGTTGGTAGTGTAGATTATAAGTTATAGCTACCATCAGAGTTAGCAGCAGTCCATCCAGTATTTCGTATCTCTATGCTAAAGAAGTGTCTGGGCGATCCTTCACTTATTGTGCCTTCCACAAATATTGGTATCAAGGACAACCAATCTTATGTGTAGATTCTTGTTCATATTCTTGATCGTCAAGTTTACAAGCTTAGAAGCAAAGAGGTCGCATCAGTAAAGGTCTTATGGACAAATCAGTTTGTTGAGGAGGCAACTAGGGAGGCCGAGGAGGATATGTAAACTCGATACCCTCATCTCTTTTCCTCGGATTTAGTTCAACTCCAAGGTATTAACTCTTCCTAAAGTAATCATTCAATTCAGTCCCTTCTTTTGTGTATTGAGTTCATAAGTTTTATGTGTATTTTGCATTAAATTGGAAGAGGTTCAATCCAAATGTCTATTTCGCTTTCAAGAGGAACACTGGGTAGATCATCGGGACAC
This sequence comes from Solanum etuberosum, assembly GCA_029582245.1. NCBI lineage: Eukaryota > Viridiplantae > Streptophyta > Magnoliopsida > Solanales > Solanaceae > Solanum > Solanum etuberosum. The sequence goes on from JAJONR010009507.1 coordinate 9,568, forward strand.
ACTTCCAGAAAACTCATTTACAACAAGGAACTACTCAAAGATAAGTGTTTCAGAATCCATATCCCTAACCCGAACAAAATGATGAATGCATCCCTTAGAAATTATTTTTCAAGCTTTAAGACAAGAAACGAACTGACCCTTAGACATAGATATTCCCCTTTCCACTCTATGACAGACTCAGTAGGAAATTAAAACTTAACCAACTCGGTTTCTACAATCAACAAAAACATAACAAGAATGTAGCCACTCCATACCAAGACTAACATCAAAATCTAACATATCAAGATCTACAGGATTAACATTATTGGCTCAATGGGCTAAGGAGACATGACAATTTTTATACACTCTCTTAGCCACACTAGATTAACCAAATGGTGTAAAGACGGAAAAATGGTATATGAACACATTTGGAAGAACATCAAACCTTATAGCCTCATATGTCATCATAATAGACAAGGTTGCACCGGTATCAAGTAAAGCATAAACATCAAGACTACAAACTTTCAACATACCGCCAATAACATCGGGAGAACTCTCTTTCTCATGACGAGTTTGAGGTGCATAAAATCAATTTTACATTGGAGCACTTGAACCCGAACCACTAGGCGGAGCTGGCCTTCAACCCTTTCCTTTGTCATATCTAGATAGACAGTCTCTCAAGCAGTGACCACTCTTACCACAAGCAAAGCAATTATTCGTACCCATCACTCTTGCCATACTTTTGGCATGTGGGAACCGAAGATCCATTTCACAATATTTCCGAATTAAGGCTTAGGGTTTGACACCCTATCCTTGTTAAACTTTGGAGCCGGAGAATTGGAGGAACATTGACAGAAAAACCTTTGTCGGAATCTAGAATGACCATGTCTATCAAACCTTTCATTTAAAAGTCACCATCACCGGTCCTTTCCCTCATTGCGTCTCTAGACCTTTCCTTAAGTGTCTCCTCTTTTATTTGTTGAGCATGAATCATTAGACGAGAATTAATAATTTTGTTGATAAGCATGGCAGTACGACATTCCTTAACAACCATCTTGGACACTCCCAAAACAAACTTTCTCATCCTTGTCCTAGGATCCTCAATAATAGTAGGAGCATATCTAGACAATTGTATGAACTTCAAAGACTCATATTTCCTTGATGAAGGTTAATGAATTCAAGTACCTTTGCCTCTGTCATCTCAAGGGGGAAGAACCTACCAACGAAACCAACCTAAAACTTTTCCTAATCAAGAGGACTCGCATCAACCACCCTCTCTTCCTTCCATTGGTTGAACAAAACTTGAACAACACCCTTAAGTTGATAAGAGGCCAATTCCACCTTTTCCACCGACGTCACTCCCATTATCATCAACAACTTGTATAACTCATCAATGAACTCTTGAGGATCTTCCTCAACCTTGGAACCATGAAACTTCGGGTGTCACGACCCATTGGTACACCCTAGATGTAACATGGCGTATAGAACCCTGAGATGCCCCACACAAGCCACTTAACACTCATAACAAAAGAAATAGAACAAAGAGGTAAATAAATACATTTAATTTCCAATGTTTTATAAAAGTAAAGCGGAAGTCTAAACACTTTGTCTCAATACCCATCTAGTACAATAGAATGAAATTGGGCCTAGCCCATAGATCATGTCCAAAAATGAAAGTAAAAAAGAAAACTGGAAACAATTAAAATCCATCCTCGAAGCATGAGGACTCACCAATCCTCAAATAAACCTCTAGCCACGAAACTGGGAACCCTAACTGTCAGACCCTACAATTGGGGAAATGTAGGGAAGAGTATGCGTTAGTACAAAACATTGTACCAACTATGATAGACATGCATAAAATATTTAAATCATGCTAAAATAGTACATTTTCTCAAGTATGCATTGATCAAGCTAAAAAATGTATCTTGAGATTTAGAAACCATAAGTCATAAAACCATGATCAATGCAAGTGAACTTCATCTTAAAACATATTTACGATACTTCCTTGAATTAACCTTATTTCAACATAACTTGCTTATTTGTGGGAAATAGCCTTAACCGACATATAAAACCATATGAGCTATCAACGTGGAATCTGGTGTCTACCCCATACCGAAAAGGGGTGTTCTACTTGCCAATGAAGGACCATGAACTTCTAGCTATTGTGGATCAACTAGGTAATGTCTATCTAGACAGTCCTATGGGGGAACATAGGTATGGGAGAAGGAGATTGCTACTAGAAACCCGACCTCTACTAACGGGAGAGCCTCCATCTCTATATCCTCTCGGTACTAAGCATAATTCCCATGGAGTAGTCATTTTCTTAACTTGTTCTTACTATCCATGGAAGGTCACGTCATCTTGCCAATCCAAGATAAGTCATTTGGCATCCATGGAAATGTGTCTTTCAATAACCAATCCAAGATAGGTAATGCATCATCCATGGAAGGTTACAATTAAGCAACCGATCCAAGCTAGCTCTTATTAGAATAGCTCCTAAAATATTTAATTCATAGTTTAGTTGGGGAAACATTAGGGAGGCTACTGCCTCACCACCACGGGTAGCACCACGGGTCGTGAAGACCCTCGTGGTCATGGTGGGCAATGCCTTGGCAAATTTTGGACAGCCTTGGCCCCTTACCTTGTGTCACACCCCGAGGCTACCCCCTGGACGTGGACACGGGACCTAGGATCACGAGTGACCCCAAGCTAACCCTGCTGGCATAACATAAGCATACTAAATAAACTGAATTAGGAAAGTACTGTGCGGAAGCTAAAACATGGTGTAAACTGGAATTATGGGGAATACCCATAAACTATCTGAATATAGAAAATCTGAGGGTTTAGAAACATCTGAAAAGTCAAACTCAAATGCTAAAGCTAAATCTAACTATTTCTGAAATAAGCCTCTAACTGACTAGAACTGTTGGGACATGCCCCAGCTAAATTTAGCAAAACTGAAACAAAAGACTAAAATCGAAAGAAACATGTCTGTCGTCCTCGGAGAATGAGGAATCACCACTAATACTGCTGAGCTGAAGATCGGGAACCGATCTATGCGTGATCTGGAAGCTGAGAACCTGGACCTACATCACGAAAAGATGTAGCGCAGAGTGTGTGTCAGTACTTGAAAGGTACTGAGCATGCAAGATAGAGTAAATCTGAATAATAACACAACTGAACGAAGAATTTAACTGAGCAATGATATGATATAAGCATGGTACTATACTGAGAATACTGAACATGAACTAACTGAATGCAATGACCAAGTTTATAACATGCTGAGACTGAAATCTGACTGTAACTGAAAACATGGTCAATGCAATAGAATCTAACTATGTGCGAGCTACTAATAATCGACAAAAAACCACATGAGCTAAATGTGGAGTCCGATGTATACGCCCCATCTAGAGGACCCAATATACCCTGCCAGATGTATAGAGGCATGACTGGCGTGATCAGTAAAATGATGCCCACAGAGGGGACTTACATCCTACGGGGCACGTAGCTCTGGGACTATTCGGGTACGCTGAACCCTAGTCCAACTCAGTATTAAGTCTACTCCCAACTGATTATTTAAATAACACATTGTGACTGAATTTCTGTAATGCTGGATAGCTCAAAATACTGACATGAAAAATCTGAGAATCCAACATTAATGTACTGATAATGAAACATGTGTAATTCATAACTGGGGCATGTATATCTGAATATAACTGACCTAGCATGTGTAATTCATGAACTAAACGAATCTAAACAACTAGGTTTTTTAATTTCATGCAAGAACTGAAGCAACAACATAATAATCTGATTTGGATCATTCTAGCAGCTAAAACCCAACAATTTCTAACATTCAAGAAACCCTAGGTCTAGATAATATCAAGGGAATCAAGATTATGACTGAATTCTAAGGACCTAATGGGCGAAAGGAACCCACTAGTGATATCCCACATACCTGGTGATGAATTCCATGGAGAAATCTTTCGATTTCAGGGCTAGAACTAATGGAAACTGGCTGTGTTCTTGGACTAGGACTTGGTCGACTCTTTCTCCTTCTGCGTTCTATGTTTTCTATGTTTTTGGTGAATGATTGATTAGGATAAGTTCTAATTTTGTTTCTAGGCTGAAACTGACCAAAACTACGTTCTTTAGGGGTTAAACGACGTAGTTTAGGGGTCTAACTCATAGGGAAAAGACCAAACAACCCCTGACTTAAAAGTTGTCGGGGCCACAAACAAAACTGACCGACGGTCCGTGGACTGACCGACGGTCCTTGGACTGACCGACAGTCCGTGCTGGTCAACCGTCGATGGGGTTCTGGGAGTTGAAATCTGGGCTTCGACCTACGGCTCTGGACCATGGACCGTGGTCTGACCTACGATCCGTAGGTCCTGGCATGGGTCTACTCTTAGCCAAATTCCCTGGAATTTCTGGGGAGGAGCTGCAGGTGGCCATCCATGGACCCCACCTATGGTCCGTGGGTCACCCTACGGTCCGTAGGTGACACCATTGGTGGCACCTGCAACTTCAGGAATTCTACATTTCTGGTAGTTCTAGCGTACGGGGTGTTACATTATCGCCCCCTTGTGAACATTCGTCCTTGAGTGAAGACTAAACGAGCTGAATGTGGAGGAAAAGAGCTGCAAACCCTAACACAATTTCTAGAAACTGATTTCTTACTGAACTGAGTTCCAAAAGAATGCAAATACGCTGAAAATTCAAGTACAAACCGAAGGAACATGATACTAAGACTGAATCTGCGTACAAATGACTGAAAAACTGGAGAGGAACTATTACCTCAAGCTGGAATGGAATCGGAAGGAAAGAGGTGAGGATACTTGGCCTTCATGGCAGCTTCTGCTTCCGAAGTAGCTCCCTTTACATACTAACTCCTCCACAAAACCTTAACTGAAGCGACTTCTTTGTTTCTCAACCTTCTATCCTGACGATCAAGAATCTCAACTGGCACATCCTCATAAGTGAGACTATCTTTCACAGCCACACTCTCTAAAGGTACTATGGATGTTGGATCACCCACACACTTCTTCAACAATGAAACGTGAAAGACCGGATGCACTGCTGCTCGTTCTGCTGACAACTCTAACCTGTAAGCCACTTTACCAACCCTTTTCAAGATCTTGTAAGGGCCTACATATCTAGGACTGAGCTTCCCTTTCTTGCCAAATCTTGTCACCCCCTTCATAGGTGACACTTTCAGGAAGACCTAATCATCTAATTGTGTCACGCCCCAAACTCAAGGGGCTCAACTGGTTCTTAATGCAAAAACTCACGCCCGAGCTGCCCCTGCTGAACCATTTGCTACTAGCGCATGGCAGCCACATGCAATCAAGAAAACAAACAAGTATATCTCGGCTTAAAATTAAGCCCTCGGTCGGAAAAGCCCCTGTCAACAGATCTATAAAAGAAACAACTACTCCCAAGAGTTCATATAAAGAAATAGCTAACTAGCACAAAAGTCCTGATTGGGCCGTCGAGGCCACCATGATCTCTATACAAAAACCGAAAGGAGGTATATATCAAGACAATACATCAAACATCTAACAAGCTTCAGCAAACCAACAAACTAGGCCTGCATGGCCATAACGTAGCTATACACCCCACACACTAGTCTGCAAGACTCTAAGAGTGGTAGAGATTGGCAGGACAGGGCCCCAACCTACCCATAAAAATATATACGAAAAAAGCTAACAAACCTCTCAACTCTGGCAGCTCCGGAGGAAAGGGGCTAGCCAACCAGATAGAAGTTAATCCTACTGCTGAGTAGGTCTACTGGGTCATCTGTCGGGACCTACATGCATTAATGTAGCGCCCTTAGGCAATGGGGCGTCAGTACGAAATAATGTACCGAGTATGAAAGGCTATAGACTAAATGAGCAAGTATCATAATATACCAAAAGCAATCAGGTATTGAAATCAAAATTTAGATAAGCATGCTAACCCACTACTGAATCTAAATATACAAACAAATTATCAACTAACAACCTAACCAAGCCCCCATAAGCTCGGCAGGTACAAACAACACACCACCTACCTAGGCCCCCATAAGTCCAGAAGGTGCCAAATCAACCTACGTACCCCTATCAGTAGCCCCTTGTCTTTGTAAGAAGTCACATAGCCCTTTTTGGCAACGATATAGCCCCGTAGGCAGTGCATAGCCCTCTTAGGCAACATCATAGCTCTATGGGCTGCACATAACCCTCTTTGGCATCAACATAGCCCCGTAGGCAACACATAACACTCTTGGGCAGTAACATAGTCCTCTTAGACAATATCATAGCCCTCGTAGGAAAAAACACATAGCCTTATTAGGCATCAATATAGCCCTGTAGGCAG